>JANHFT010006182.1:47297-65136 GCA_032467955.1 Pseudoxenodon macrops | reverse complement strand
ATTTTAGCGCATGCGCTCAAAAGCCTGATTGGGCTTATTATTTGGGGAGGTCTTATTTTCAGGGAAACAGGGTATGTATGTATGTATGTATATGTGTGTGTATATAAATATGTATGTATGTATGTATAAGCTATCAAAATAAGTTTGCAACTGCCTAGAATCACAATTAAAACAACATATATGCTTTTGTAATAAAATAGACTTTTCGTTATCTTATTTTGATTGCTTATGTATGTAAAATATTTCTATATTAAAAGTATATTTATATATAATCCTTTTCAGAGGGATTCAGACAGATTACAGCAGAAAATACACCTGTAATACCATAGCTTAATACTTTCTCCAAACTGCTTGCTGTTTTTGGGTATAAATGGTGAACTAATGCTGTAAGACACAGCAAGTATAAACTTAGAGCCAGCTAATGGTTAAAACCGCATGTGTTGTCTATGCCAGGAGTACTAATAAAAGGTACAGTCCCTGACAGCTGCCTCAGCTCAGGCAGCATAGCTTTCTCTATTATACAGCCCCATGAGTTAATTATAGAAAGTTGTAATGACAGACACTAAAATAGTTATTCAAGTTGCATGTACTCATTTCTTTCTACAACATGTTTAGATAACAGAGGCACTCTCTGCCTTACATGAGAATCTCAACATCCTGCATTAAAACGTATATCTAGTACTATTTAGGGAAATCTACATTTATATGAATAAACTCTGCAAATGTATCAGAAGGAGAATAATATTCAATGGAAAGCAATGTAGATTAAAGTGGTGCAGATGCAAATAGATACTTCTTAATGAAACAGTCGCATTTAATTGTGCATTAGCATTAAAAGTCTTATTTGTCACAGTTTATAATCAGGTAAAATACATCAAATTATTGTAAGGTAATCTAAGACAGTAGACATAGTAAACAGGACATTCTAAAAAAGGTAAATCAAATAAAAATAAATAAATTAACAGGCTAAACATATTAGAATTTTTCTAACCCAATATTTTATTTTAGTCTGTGTTTTATTTATTATTTCTGTGGTCTTTATGCACTGCTTCTGCCAAAATACACAAGGTAGTTTCAAATGTAGACTACTGCCGTATAATTTAATACATGGGTACGAAAATAAAAAAGCACGGGAAGCAGAGAGGAAAATAAGCACATTTAGATATATGCATATATTTCTAACAAATGAAATACATCTGATCTTGGCCAAAAGGCTTGGAAGCAATTATGAGGAGGCATTTTGTTGCAAAGTTTCTAGTAAATGAATGAAAAGATGAAGGTCAAATTGAATGATGCACGCAGTTCGGGAGTGCAGTTCAGTACTTTGCTGCTACACCATTCATCCCGATAGCTACAACCTCAGCCAACAACCTTAGCACGTCTAATAGTAGGGATGGCCTTGAAATTGATGGATGTGATACAGGGGCATATTACTTCTCTTATAAACCCTGCCTCCGCCAGTCACTTGTTGAAAATTTTGTTGAAATGATAGCATTGAAATATTATTTACAGCATAGTAGGTTATTATAGAATGCTGCCAGTAGGAAAAATTACTTTAGGCTCAGCCCAAAACTTTGATAAGAACTAGACAATCCATGATCCATTGGTCATTATTGCAAATTTTATTTCCTTTGCTAAACAGACAAAGAGAATGACCAACTTCCTTCCTTCCTTCCTTCCTCCCTCCCTCCCTCCTTTATATATATAACATTTATTTTTATTTACAGTATATATTTTTCTATATTTCCATAGGGCTTCCCTATATAAGACTTTCTGTTTTTAATCCTGGAATAATGGTTTGGGTATGCTACTCCGCTACTCTTTCATTAAAGGTGACTAGTTTTAAATAGAGTTTTAGTGCAAATATGATTCACAAAAGTTTATTCAAAAGCATCTAGAAAGACTCCTAAGACTCTCAATGTGAGGAACCTTGGTGGTGAATCTGATCAGAGGTAAGTTTAAGAGTTGTCTTAAATCTTTCATATTTAAGCCATGCTTTGGAGATAGGAATATAATATGGTGGCCTCACTGATGCAACACTTTCTACAATTATTTTTTTCTTCGTATAGGCCACAATACTGGTCCTCGAATAAACAATGACAAATTATACAAATTTGCCTATTCCACCCAAGTTCTTATGGACAGAGTGAGAGGTTTACCCCACGAGAGTGTTGGCTATCGAATTTCCTCTGGAGTGGATGTCAACTTAGTATGGAGAAATCCCAATAATGACGATGACCAGTTGATCAAAATTGCGGTAGGCAATTATTGTGACATGATGTTATAAAAGCATTTTCTGATAATTTGGGCAATGCAAGTCAAGATGTAAAATGTGATTAAATTCTATGTATAGAAAATATAGAATGCATTTTGAAATTGAAGGCATTTCATATTGCACTTGTTTACTTAGAAAGTATAGCCCACAATGTCCAATACTACATGTTTCAACATAAGGAGCTGTCAGGGTTAAAGTTAGCAACTTAGTGAATTGAAGCCAAATGAGAACTATAGAGATTCTACTTAGAATTTTCCAATATTTAAGGCTCATTGGGAAAGACCTATCAATTATATAGAGTTTAATCATTTCAGGATGCTTATGTAAACTCTCATTTAATAGAACAAAGGCCAGATTTGTAAAATCACATTACAGTAAATCAAAAACAAATAAATCACATTATTATGTGCTATGTGAATTCATCATTATCTTTGACCAATCTATATAAGACTGATTGGTTTGCAATAATCACAATAAAAATATCAGGTTACACATTGGTTTTGAAAAGCCACTTTGAACTATACAATCAGTATACAGATAAAATACAAAATACATTTTGAAAAATAATTGAAGAAAGGGGAAATGAAGTCTGAGGAAATAAACTTCCTCTGCAAATTAGTTGATTTTGTCCTATTTTATTTCACTGGGAGATGTTTTTTTGTCTTTCCAGATTACAGATGTATCACTTGAAAATGTGAATGAGCGTCCTGTAGCAAAAGACATTTTTCAGCAGAAAAACACCAATAAACTATATGAAGAAGAGCATCTTGCTGCTTTAAAAAGGCCTGTATTTCTGCATTGGATTCGTGGAAAGGTAAGTAGAATAGGTAGAAAGATTCGTTTTTAAAGTTTTACTCATTATCTGAGAGAGAGAGAGGGTGTGTGTATGTGTAAAGGTATGTGTGCATGAATTATAATCATATATCATATCGTATCATGATATCTCACATGCTTTGAATTAGGGTCATGATATTTGTAAAAGGCTAAATGATATGTAACCCAGTCACCAGGTATTATTTGGCCAGCACATGCTCAGAAGCTCTCTTGTCAGTTCCATGCAAACAATAGCAGGAGAAGATTTAGTAAATCTCTGATAGCTAATATGGCTGGGCAAAGATCCACATTCAAAGCATACACTGCGATTAAGAACTTTCAATGGCATTGAGTGTCAGGGGCAGGGCAAAGAGCACAAAAGTTTGCACAATCAGAAGTTCAGTTCTTTCTTTCTGCATGCCACGACGCATGTAGAAAGGGGTGGGGCTTCAGTTGGGCATTCATGGCTGCCATCATTACTTTTTTGAGCCTCTCCCCCACCAGTGGTTGCCCTTGAAGGCACGCATGTGTAACTCTGGGGAACGCTATACAACCAATGTGTCTTTTCCAGGATTGTGTGTCAGCTGCAGCTGCTTTAAGGTGATCCCAACAAGCATTACATGCACACCCACATGTTCTCTGAATCACTTGAAATCCAGATCTCGGCCCAGCCCTGATAGAATCAACATGGACAATGTAAAAAACAACAACACCTTATATCCTCATGACTGCTTGGAGCATATTTGTGCTAGCTGTGGAGTGGACAGATTGGCTTTTTGCCGTCACTCTCTGCCAATCAAAATAAAATGTCAGAGTGGACAGTGTTTTTGAGAGAAGAAGCTGCATTAGATCACATGAAAGAGTTTCATGAGTGGAACTAGCTTGTGGGTAATCCATCCCCACACATCCATTCTATGTCTTGGATTCTCCATTCCAGTCTAATGCCAGGGAGAGTCAGAATGCATCATAGAAAAGCAATTTGAATTGTGTGGGTTACACTAAACCTCCTGGAGCTTTTTTTTGTATTTAACAAAGAGCACAGGATCAAAGGCTGGTGAGCCCACTCTATATCAGATCCAGTGCTATGATCCCACTGGTGAAAGCTTTATGATCTGAAGAGGGAAAAATGGCATTTCGAGGATGAATGACAGGGACTTCAAATAAGATTCACCTACGTGGCTTGAAAATGTTGGTCCCATCATGGAAACAGAATACTGCTCTCAAAGGGATGCCAAAATGTATCAATGGAGTGCCATCATTAAGAGATAATATATTTATTGTAACCCTTATAAAGTGCAGAATGGGCAGGAGGTCAGCGAGTTATAACTGCTTCAGTGCTAGCTGAAAGGACAAAGTCTTGTGGTTTAAATTCAGATGCAGGAGGCAGTGCAAAGATCACTCTGCGTCTGACACGTCCTTCTGTTATTAATTTCCCTATAGTTCATTTTTGACTGATTACATAGCTTAGATTAAGGGTCAAGATATATGTTATCTCAACATTTCTGCTGAGGTGGCAAAAAGGGGTTACTATGAAAGGCGAGTGTATTAAGTAAATTTCATATCGTACCTTAATGACTAATCAGTGTACATGACTATTGTCAAATAGAACTAACATTGAATAAAACCTTCTGCATTTAAAGTTAGTGTCCTATATCAGAGCTGGAAAAAGGATGCAATAGCTCAGTGATTAAAGATGCTGAGCTTGTCAGCTGGAAAGCTGACAGCCTGGGTTTGAGACCCGAATGCCGCATGACGGGGTCCCAGCTCCTGCCAACCTAGCAGTTTGAAAGCATGCAAATGCAAGTAGATAAATAAGTACCACATCAGTGGGAAGATAACAACCTTCTGTGCATATCAGCGTCCAGTCTTGTTGGCCACATGACCACGGAAGAAGCATCTTCGGATAACACTGGCTCCCTCTGCTAAGAAATAGAGATGGAGCATCCTCCCTCCCCCACCCCTGAATTGGATACCATTGGACAGGAGAAACGTTTATCAAACGGGATACTCACCCCAAGAAAATAAACTACTTATTTGCAAACAAACATCACATCATCCATCACTTTTTGTTCTACGTATTCTAAGTCATTTGGTTGTTGTTTCCTACACTTAACATTTTAAGTAATCATCAGATGGTAATATTATTTATTCAGGGCAGCTGGAGAAAGATTTATTGCGTTTGGTTCTGGGTCAAATATTTTGACATCAAGTTTTAAGTTTGCACGACACGACTGATTTTGCACGAATTTAAAGTCTTTTGATGTTTCACTTTATTGAAATAAAGTGTTGCGTAATAAGATAATTCCATGCTTGGAAATAAATTATAATAGATTGTGTTTTGTCTTGCGGACTTGACAGAGATTTCTGTTGTTGTGCTGCTGCTTTTCATTGGACCTGCTTTGGGACATATCTGCGTAGAATAGAATACTGGTTCATCTTCTAATATTAATAACGGAAAATAAAATTAATGATAAATAATGACTGGAATTTTGGAGCAGAGTTTCCAAATTAAAATATATTCTTATTACAAATTCTCTCTCTCTCTCTCTCCACCACACTTTCTAGGTTAAAAAATTCTACTGCTATGAAGATGAACCTTCTATTATCAAGAATCTTAAGAGAGGCCTAGCTAGCTTGTTTCAACTACAGCTAAACTCTGGAGCTGCAAGTGAGGTAGTCCACTCTGTCATGCATGCTAAATATATTTCTTTGTGATTTTAATAGGAGAATACATAACATATTAAATTTATTTAATTTAGGCACCATGCAATTCCAAATTGACTCTGGGTGGTGTATATCATAACTAAGCAGCACAGAAAAATGCAATAAAATGATAAAAACAAAGGAATAAAGAGACTAAAGAACAGGAACAGATAAGATATTACTCTGGAAGATGAGATACATCATTAAAAAAGAAAAGGGGATATAGATTTTTGAAAAAATTATACAAGTCTTTTCTAGGTATCTGTTCACATTTGGGCAGAAATTACTGCAGTGAGTGCCACCCTCTTACAATGTTGAGGACAAAGTTTTAAAGAGCAAAACATGAATGAGTATGTCTTATGCGTGTTATATAAGAAGCTTAATTAAAACACCACCAGTAATGAGATTGATAACTCTGCTGAAGAACCAGTTTATTGTTGTCCTCAAAGTAAGGGTTAAGAACAAGACCAAATGAAGTCACAACCATCGAGTGCTGTATTAACAGTATAAATGTAAATATATTACATTACGTTCAGGGGTGGGTTGTAACTTACCTCGCCGGGGGTTCGCTGCCTCCCGTGCCGCGTGGACACGCCTCCCCCGCAAGCGCGCTTACCATGTCCGTGCGTGCATGCGCAGTAGAAAAAAGCCCCGAAAAATCCCCCCCAAAGAAGGCCGAAAACAAGATGGCAACGCATGCGCAGTGCCGTAAACTCAGCTTCTGCGCATGCGCAGAAGAAAAAAAAATCTGGAAAAAAATTTTTTTTCCAAAAAAAAAAACAAACCAAAAAAAAAGATGTCGGCACCCACGGAGTAGCAGAACCAGCTCCTTACGTCACCAGCAGCCTACTACCTACTCGGTAGAACCGGTAGGAACCCACCTCTGATTACGTTCTATTACATCTATATAAATATAAGTATAAATATGAGCCTAAAGATCTGGCTTGGGAAGTTGGCTTGGGAACCAAATGGTGAACTTCCATGCTGGAGGTAGCAGTAGATTGATGGCAGACTCCATCTCCCCCCCTCCGGCCTTGCGCTCTGCTCTCCACCCATTCATCTTTTTGGTTACAGTGATGTATTCTCATTGTGTTCTTTTTCATTGTTTATTCTATTGTTCTAATAATTTACTTCCATTTATACGTCTTTCATTTTCTTCCTTTTTATTATTGTAAGCAGGCTAGAGTAGCCCCACAGCGAGATTGGCAGAAAATAAACTTAACAAATAAATCAAAATGACTGTTACAAAAAAAAATTAATGTATTTGCTGCACATGTATCCTGTGTTGAAAACCATTCAGTCAATTTGTGAAATGCTCATTCCCTTTTGCTAAGCCTTTTGCTTCAACATGTTTGCCACCGTTTCTCATCTCAGCCTATTGTAAATTCACCTGAAGAAAACTGGGGAATCTAAGATAGGAGTATAGTTTTCTTTGTTTCTACTCAACTATAATTTATTTGATGAAACCATAGTTGACAAACCATGACTCGTTGGTACACAAATACAGCTAATATTTGGTGCTTGGTTTGTAGAGTTTTTACACAAATGTCAGTTGTAAATTGAGCAGAACTATCTGATTCACTTTAGTGTTTAAATAAAGTCTCTTGATGGCCAAGTACCTCTAAGGTCCCAATGTCAACACATGTGTCCTAATGTCATTGTGTCCAATGCCATTATAGTACATGTGACATCATTTGCCCTGCCACTCCTACTTGTGCAGACATCCTTGCTACAATTTATTTGGAAATCCAGAGTAAAGGTTAGATTAAGACAGTATAACAATAAAAGACTTATAGAGAACATTTGGACCTCTTCCTGTCTCCTCTTTGATGTCAGAAAGAAACATGAATAGTCAAATCCTGAGCAAATATTTAGAGTTGTAATGTTAGCGTAAAGAATGTTGATACAAATTAGTCAGTTTTGTTTCTTGTGAATAAGTTGTGTGGCTCCACTCTGTGTGGTTTCTGAGTCACGCTTCGTGGCATAGTGTAGTATATGAACACACATCCTGTTGTGGCTTAATCCAGAGATGAGTTTTAAATCTTCTTACTGCTGGTTCATTCAGAGGTGCGCTGAGGCTGCGTGCGCATTTTGTGCGCTGTGCACGAACATGCAGTCCAAGATGGCAGGCCACCGAAAGAACCGGCTTGGGAGCGTGGCAGGCCCAGGTTACTAATGGTTCTACCAAACCGTCCCAGTAAGTTACTAACAGTTCAGTAGAACAGGACCAAACCGTTAGGAACCTACTTCTGGCTTAATCAACAGTATGTAGTTAAGCGAATAATGCCTTAATGTAATACATGAACGAGGGTTTAATTAATATTAAACACTTCTTTGAAATTATCCTACAGATTTTAAAAGTGTAAACAGTATCACTCTAGTGGGAGTTAGAACTATTAGGGCTGCAAATCTTTCCTTCACCAGCTATAGTCTTAAAGAAAATTCCTTCACTGAGGTGAAATTTGCCTTGGATAGAAACCAAATTGCTTTATTGCTGAAGTTGCATGATTTGTGCTATTACCCTGTTTCCCTGAAAATAAGACCTCCCTGGATAATAAGTCCAATCAGGCTTTTGAGTGCATGTGCTAAAATAAGCCGTTCCCAAAAAACAAGCCCTCCCCAAAACACAGCAACAGCCATGAGGTGACCACACTCGCCGCCTCCTTCAAAAATAATAAGACCTCCCCGAAAATAAGGCCAAACCCTTATTTCAAGGGTCAAAAGAAAATAAGACCCTGTCTTATTTTCCGGGAAACACAGTACTTTGGGAATATTTGTAATGAAAAGCAGAGACTATGTTTTGTAAAAAAAAAAAAAAGAAGTTGGTCAGCAAGTCTTTGATATACCAACCTGTTTATTTCATCTATTCTCTAGATCGATATCTGTGGAAAATGCAATGTGACTTATCAAACTCGGCAGAATCAGATCACTAAAGTGAAAGCCCTGAACTCTTGCCAGTTAGAACAGCCAAGTGTAACTAACCACAATCAGGTACAGAACAGTACACAACTTTTCTACAACTTGGTTAATTCTTGGGTTTTAATCTTGTGGTCCCAATTCTGAATTACTTTCTTCAGTAAAACTCTAATCAGTTAGATAACTTCACAACTAAGACAATTAGAGTTACATTTTTTGCATCAGGCAAAAAATCCCCAAAGGTTCAAATAATACTAAATAAAGAAAACATGGGTTTGGGGACAATGAAAGCTAATATGGTTTAATAAGTACTTTTCAAAAATGTCTTAATTATTTATTGATTTTAAGAAATCTTATAAACCAGGGGCTATATCATCCTAAATTCTGGCAATTGATTCTACTTGATTTGCTTTCTTTTGTTTACCGTAAAACTACTGTTAATTGACGATTCCATGTTATAATTTAGAACAAGATAAATTAAAGTAATTGTATATCCGGTATTAGAAAAAGAGGTTGATGTAATTTGGAGAATTAGTTTCTAATTTTATTTATTTATGTATTTTTATTTATATAAAATCATTTTTTCAGCTCTTTGAGGTGAAGAAAAAATCCACTTCCGCTGTAATTTATGTACTGGAGGACACCTTCATTAAATCTGTGCGGGCTGAAGAAAATCATATTTTTAATTTGAAATCTCTGCAACTTATTGATGCAAAGGTTATTTCAAAGTAAGGTGATTTCTTTGTCTATTTTTCAGAAAATTTCCAATGGTCAAATCCAATTAATAATGCTTTTAACCTTTACCTTTATTGATATCCCAAGTACTATAATTTAAAAACAATGGGAAAACATTTTGAAAACAATATTTTTGTATATAATTCAAGCAGCTTAACTTGTTTATTATTGCTATCATTGTTTTGCATTAATTGGGCTTGGAAGAAGTGCTTTGCAAACATATAAGCAAAGCATATACCCTCAACACATTAAAACAGATGCATCATTAAAAATCTTGAGTAGCTACCTGGAAATTTCCCCCTAATTGGGGTGAATCAGTGGTGAAATCCAAAGTTTTTTACTACCGGTTCTCAGGGCATTGCTTGGTAGGTGTGGTGTGGCTTGGTGGGCGTGGCTTGGTGGGCGTGGCAGGGGAAGGGTATTGCAAAATCTCCATTTTCACCCCACTCCTGGGGGAAGGATATTGCAAAATCTCAATTCCCACCCCACTCTGGGGCCAGCCAGAGGTGGTATTTGCCGGTTCTCTGAACTACTCAAAATGTCCACTACTGGTACTCCAGAACCTGTCAGAACCTGCTGGATTTCAACCCTGGGGTGAATGCATATAGAGATATACTTTAGCCCCAACCACTCATGTAGACAGCGAAGGATGGGTTTCAAAGTAGCCAAACAAATTCTGCAAATGATACAGCTGCTTTAATAATCCAAAGAGAGATACTTTGACTTTCTCAATTGCAAAGCTCTTCATCTGAATGCTTCATAGAGTCTGACTTTTTCCTGTTGTTCTCAAGAATATCAAAGTCCACGGATGATCCGTCAAATCTAAACCAATCTTTTGTTTTGTTTTGTTTTTAAACAATGCTGCAGCTCTACATAATATCTGATTCCACATTTGCATGAATTTTGCCACAAATAGATATACCCTTGCTTATAACCATTACTCAGCTATATATATATATATATCTCAGAATATAGATGTCTTGTGGCCTTTGCCAACACATATAACCATTTTAAGCTGTTTGTGTTAGAGGAGGCGTGCTTGTTGAACTGCTTCCTTATCTATCTATACAGGCAGAAACTGGAACTGACGTCAACTGAAGCTGGTCCAGGCATGAAGGCTGGGAAGCAAGTTGCCAACATTATAAAGGCTCTGGATTCAAATTATGTGGCAATTTCTTTGATGGCAGATCCTGTCTCTCATGAATGCAAAAGTTGTCCTTCAGTAAGTCATAAAGAAATACATGAAAAGAAATATAACAGTTATGTACTATTGAAATGGTTACAGCTGAAAAGGTACCGGAAGGAATTAGAGAATTTGAGATTACTTTATCTGGGAAATATATTCGCTGCTACTGTAGTTATGCTTCTGTGCCTAATTCCAAGATTGTGAACTGTATGTGAGCAGTTTTGAAGGCCTTATCCCATGGTGCCCTATTCTTCTCCAGCAATTGTACAACCGAGAATTCTATCATGCAACATAGCTTGGGCCATCTCGGGGAAACTTCCCCAATAGAAAGTTCATTTATTAGTCATCTATCCTTCCTCGGTATAATTGTAGAGACTAAATGTCCATAAATCAGGAGGAAGCAATTTTTGGGGTTAACTTGACTTTTAAATGGCATATTGGAGACAGATTCCAAAAATTTGAGGATTTAACACAAACATTTTAACTTTTACTTTTAAATTTTAAAATGAAAATATATTTAATAATTAACATAATCAAGCCTCATATATTTACAATATTTTTCCTTGCCAAATATTTCATTCAACACAGCTTTCAGAGGAGCTGTAAGCGTCACGCACAAGATTCTGAAAATGTGGGCCACATACAATCCCAAGGCCTTGGGTCATACATTCTTGGCTATAAAGCAATATTTAGCATAGGATATATAGGGATGCTCAGCTGAAGTTTATAATCTCCAGCTGTGTCCTGAGCTATTAGTACTCCCTTGCCATTCATTAAAGCTCCAGAAATAACTTCTATCTCAGTCATCATTGCTTCTGTATGTTTAATTACAATTCAGGTAAGGTGAACTAGCTGAAATTATACTAGTGCTATTTGGAATTAGCATCTGCTACTATTGCTTAACAACCCTGGCCCAATAAGAGATAGGGTATTTTAGCAAAGACTGAGCCAAGCTCCTAATTTCCTAGTTAGGAGAGCTGCAATAAACATTGCTGGAAGGAACAGCTGAGCTTTCTCTAAAGAATGCCAGAGATAATACTAGATAACAGAAGTGGCTGTATATGGTAGCACTGGTCAAAATATTCACTCAGCTCTGTACTGGAAGTTATTTGAACATTCAAACTTTTTTTCTTCACATGACAGACAAAACTTCACAAGATGTTTCAAAGATAAAAATCAGACTTTTCAAATTAGACATCTGAAGATTTAAAACAATACCGGCACCAATATTGTAGGTTTATATATATATATATATATAGGTATTATAGGTTTATGTATATCTATTCAAAAGAAGATTTTATAGAATGTAATGGGATTTATTCTTAGTGAAGCATAGAGCATTTATTTTTTATCCAGAAGAGTGTGTGAATATGTAATGTGCTTGATAATCAAATGGTGTCAATTGGAAAGATAGTTCCTCAAATCAAGAGTTATTTTACAGTTCCATTCTGTCTCCAATGTGGATACGTGCATTCGGTACCCATATGAAACAGATGGGGCAGTTCATTAGAGGATTTTGAGCAGTACGCTACTGGAATTCTTATATGTGAAGGTGTTGCTCTCCTTAAGTCAATATTGGGTTGAATGAACTATAGTAAATTAAAGCTGAATCCAGATAATTCAGGGGTACTTGTGGAAATACTTGAAAGTTTGGGAGTGATTCTGGATCTTCCGTGATTGATTATCCTAAGGCAGGTGTCAGCAACCCGCGGCTTCAGAACTGCATGTGGCTCTTTGGGCCCTCTGCTGTGGCTCCCTGTCCCATCACTGGTTGGCCCCGCCCCTCCAGTGGAGAGAGACACACACAGAGTGATACACAGAGGAGGGGGGAGAGGGGAAGATAGGGAGAGAGACACAGAGAGAGAGATACAGAAAGGGAGGGAGAGGGGGAGAGAGATACAGAGAGAAGGGGGAGAGAGAGACAGAGAGAGATTAGTTTTATGGCTTGGTAGGCCTGACTAGGGAGTCATGTGAATGGGTGGGAGTGACATTGACTTGGCCACGTCCACCCAGGTATTGTGGCTCCCAGTGTGGTTTTTTTCTGTGGGAAACGGGTCCAAATGGCCCAGAACTCAGAATCCACAAAAAGATCAATGACTCCTCTGCTATTAACATTATTATCAGCCCCTGAGGAAAACCAATTCAGATTTCATATGAAATATTGAAACTCTATACTTTGTTTATATCTGCTATAATAACTCAGTCTTCGAAGAGTGACAGAATTTCCCTTTCATTTGCTCCTGTACCAAAGAAAGTCAAGGCAAGCCAAGCTTCTTTCTCATATTTAAGCTTCTTTCTCATATTACCTGGTCTTCCTGAGCTTAATTGGCTGTTAATTTGGATAACAACCTTGGCATTTGCAGAGCCAACTCTGTGGTTTTTAATGGCACTGTCTCAGTTTCTTTTTGGATGACATATCAAGTATTGATTCAGTAGTGGGATTCAATTTTTTTTACTACTGGTTCTGTGGGCGTAGCTTGGTGGGCATCATGTGGCTTGGTGGGCGTGGCAGGGGAAGGATGCCGTAAAATCTCCATTCCCACCCCACTCCAGGGGAAGGTTACTGCAAAATCCCCATTTCCTCCCGATCATCTGGGACTCAGGAAGCAGAGAATAGATGGGGATGGGGCCAGTCAGAGGTGGTATTTACCGGTTCTCCGAACTAATCAAAATTTCCGCTACCGGTTCTCCAGAACTGGTCAGAACCTGCTGAAATCCACCTCTGTATTGATTATTACCTTTAAAATTCTGTAAAGGTATGATTTAGGTTAGCTATTTTATAAAATCTGCTGGTCAACATATTTCCTCTTCCTCACAAATGTTTTTCTGATCGCCTCAGGTTTACTTTCTCATTCCCTCCTTCTGATTTTTCTGAAAAAAATGAAAAAGCCTGATGGGATCAAAAGGTCAGGCCCTCTTTAGAAAACCAGGCTTTGGCCTTTCAGCTCTTATCAGAAGAGAGTAGGTAATATACCAGGCCACTTACAAGTAACACACAGAGGACAAACTTTTGAAGGGGCAAAGGTTCAAATTGTGTATCTTTTTGGCAGCTGTTTCAGCAGTGGAGGGTCATCCGAAAACAGCTAGAACCAGTTAATCTTTCAAAAGCTGATGCCGCAAAAGGATTTTTGACATTTATCGAGAGCCTGAAGAAAGCAACAAAAGAAGAAATCTTACAGCTACTGAGAAATGAAAACAATACAGAAATACTGTGAGTTGCTGGCAATGGGTTTTACGCTTTGGGCAGTAACATCTCCATTTTAAAGTTCAGTAAGCTTTGGAGAAAGATTTATTGTATTTTGTAAAGTTATACATATAAGATTAGACTTACGTATCTTATGTAAGATTATTATGGCCAACATGAATAAAATACCAAAGCACTTTTGTGGTTCTTGCTTGTTAGCACAATATGCACTGTTTTCAAGCCACTATGAACTAGATCAGAGGTCCCTATGTTTTTTTTAATTATTTATTTATTTATTTTCGGCAAGCATATATTAGAAAACAGATAGAAGTATAAACAAGATTATGAATACATGAGATGGATTCAGATAAAAGGAAACAATAGGACAGAGACGGTAGGCACGCTGGTGCGCTTCTGCACGTCCCTTAAAGACCTCTTAGGAATGGGGTGAGGTCTACAGTAGACTGTCTAAGGTTAAAGTTTTGGGGGTTTGGGGAAGAAACCACAGAGTCAGGTAGTACATTCCAGGCATTGACAACTCTGTTACTGAAGTCATACTTTCTGCAATCAAGTTTGGAGCGGTTTATCTTAAGTTAGTATCTATTGTGTGCTCTTGTATTGTTGTGGTTGAAGCTGAAGTATTCATTGACAGGTAGGACATTGTAGCAGATGTCGGATCGAAGACAGTGAAGTTCTAAGTTGTCTAAGCCTAAAATTTCAAGTCTGGTGACATAAGGTATTCTGTTGCGAGCCGAGAAGTGGAGGACTCTTCTCGTGAAATATCTCTGGACTCGTTCGATTGTATTAATGTCTAATATGCAGTGCGGGTTCCAGACTGATGAGCTGTATTCAAGAATTGGTCTAGCAAAAGTTTTGTATGCCCTAGTTTGCAGTTCAAAATTATCGGAGAAGAAGCTATGCAAGATTAGGTTACTCAATACTTCTTGCACAAATAATGTTTGCTGAACATATCCAATCCTGACACTTTCCTGTTCACTTTATTAAATCGAGATGACAATGTATGTTTCCACCCTTTGGAAAGTTTGTCTTTTGCCACAAAGTCTTGCGATACCCTGTTCTAAACTTATGCTTACCCAGATCAGATTGGACCTCTCAAAAATCCCAATCACCATGATGTCAGCTCTGTTGAGAACTAGGACCTCTGGACAGTATAGATACAACACAAACAAGGAAGATATCATGAAGGAAGAAGGTTTCCCTATTCCACCAACAGGAAGAATTGCAGTAGGATCATATGCACCTGGAAAAAAAAGATTTACACTCCATCTCTTGACTTCAGTGGTTCCTTTGCCAGTAAAATATAGTTAAAATATGAATTGCTTTAATATTTAAAGAGGACTTTTGCAGGCAAATGCCAAGCAGTAGACTTTTAGTTGCCAAAAGGATTTAATACAAATAGTGTTTCAATGTGATTTTGTTCAATTTAGAGTGAATCTGTGTGAAAATAAATTATGTTCCAATTCATTTTTGCCTGAGATGTGTAGGTTTAAGTGAGCCATTTTATTTTATTTATGACTATTCTGTACTTTGAGTAATGCATCGGTGTAAGTTCTAGCTTTGCACAGAAGATGTACTTTTTTTATTTACTCCAGCTCTGTGTTCCTAGGTAGCTGATTAAGCGCGTATGTGGGGGGGGGATTACAAGTACTTCTTTAAGTACAAGTAGGTTGAGAAAGTTAAAGAGTGGAGGAGAAGAGATGGGAAAGAACAAATAAATCAGGAAATAAAAACCATAGCCCTACGGGAAATAATACAGGACAACCTAAGTAATGGCCAATTGTGATTTTTATATCTTCTGTCTTGGGAAATATCTACTCACTGCCCTGAATGCCTAGCAGGAAGGAGGAATTGTCAAGATTCCTACATGAGTAGCAACTGATTTCCTCCTGGAATCATTCTGAGTCTATCTCTTGGCCAAAAAAGCCAATGCAATTCTAGGCCGTATTAATAAGAGGCATAGAATCAAGATCACACGAAGAATTAGTACTGCTTTACAAAGTTTTAGTATGGCCATACTTGGAAAACTGCATTCAGTTTTGGTCACCAAAATATAAAAAAGATGTTGAGACTCTAGAAAGAGTGTAGAGAAGAGCAATAAAAATGATTAGGGGGTTGGAGGTTAAAACATATGAAGAACAGTTGCAGGAATTGGGTATGTCTAGTCTAGTGAAAAGAAGGATAGGGGTGATATGATAGCAGCATTCCAATATTTGAGGGGCTGCCATAACTATGAGGAGGACAAACTATTTTCCAAAGCACTAGAAGACAAAACAAGAACCAATGGATGAAAACTACTCAAGGAGAGAAGCAACCTAGAACTAAGGAGAAATTTTAAAATAGTGAGAACAATCAACTGGTGGAATGCTTTGCCTTCAGAAGTTGTGGATGTCCAATCACTGGAGGCTTTCAAGAAGAGACTGGACAGCTATCTGTCTGAAATGTCATAGGCTCTCTTGCTCAAGCAAGGGGTTGGACTAGTTGACCTTTAAGGTCCCTTATGACTCTGCTATTCTATGTCCTATGCTCTTCTTATTTGGATGGATGGATTGGATGCATCCACAACAGTTGTATCTGCTATGAAAATATCGGATCGAAAAGAGATCCAAACGTTGACAGAGAAAACAATGACTTCTAGCCAATGGAAACCCTCTCCTTTTTGTTTCTTCACTCCATTCTGTGTTTAAATGAAGCGATATATTCAGATCTTTAAAGACAGCTGCAGCAGAACTAGCAAAGCGTGAGAAGGCAGAAAATTGGAAGAAGGCCCAATGGATCACTTAATGCTTCCTATTATGGGATTGCTCAGTAAGCCTGCCAGATGCACCACACTCTGGTAAGCTCTATGAAAGGTCAAAGCCAAAATGAAAGGGTTAAAGTAATAATGGTTATGGCAGGGTCAGGATTAGTCATTCTTGAGAACTGTGTGGAGTTAAACTTGGAAATGAATGCATCAAGTCACCTGGACTCTATAGAAGTATTATGCCAAAACCTTGCTATGGTTAACTACATTGCAGGTAGTCTTTCCTGATGGCAGCTGGCACAAAATGTTGGCATTTAAAGGTAGTATTACTTTGTTTAGAGCAGCCCCCCCTCCACCAAACTTGGCCTCTTTAAATATGCTGGCTATGAAATTCTGGGAGTTAAATTGGGAGTTAAACTGGGACATGAACCGTTTCAACTTCTCCCCTTAGGATGCCACTACAAGGCATTGCATGCCCAAACAACTAGACACAAAAATAGTTTCCCCGCCCCCATGCCATCATTCTGCTAAACACCTAATTCCCACAGCATGGTCTTATGTCTAAGGATATCTAACCATGAGGGGTGGGTTCCTACTGGTTCAGCCCAGTTCAGGAGATCTGGTAGCATCGGTGGCCGGACGTCATCAAGAATGCTCTGTATATGCGCACAGAGCATCGTGCGCACTCTCTCATTCCCAAACCAGTAGCAAAGGTAAGTGAAATCCACCGCTGCTAACCAGGTGTGGGTTCTAACTTACCTCACCGCTGGTTCTCTGCCTCCCACATCGCATGTGCGTGCATGTGGCACGCACGCATGTGCAGTAGAAAAAACCCCTGAAAAATACAAAAAAAAAATACAAAAAAAGATGGCGCCACCCACGCACCCACAGAACCAGCTCTGTGACGTCACCAGTGGCCTACTACCTACTTGTTAGGTCCAAACTGGTAGGAACCCACCTCTGCTGCTAACCATGTAGTAGTAGATTGTATTGCTATTATCCTTCTCATTTTTTTCATCTTCTCATCTTTCCTACTACCTTCTCCTCTTTATCACTTGTTATTTGTATCTGATGATTTATGATCTAAGATGTACCACTTTGTTGTTTGTATGGACACTCAGAGCTTATGCACCAGAGATTAATTCCTTGAGTGTCCAATAACACCTGCCCAATCAAGAATATTCTTATTCCTATCTAACAACATGAAATTCAATGCAGAAAAAAGTAAAGTCCTACACCTAGGTAAAAAGAACCAAAAATATACAT
>JANHFT010006182.1:16448-33344 GCA_032467955.1 Pseudoxenodon macrops | reverse complement strand
TTATCCATTTCTGCGCATTCTAGGATCTTTCCTATCAATTCTACCTCCGTTGGTATTGTATTAGTTTTCCATTTCTGAGCGAATATCATTCTTGCCGCTGTAATGATATGTAAAACCAAATATTGTATGTCCTTATCCAATTTTTTATTAAATATTCCCAATAGATATAATTCTGGTCTCCATTCCATTGTTTGATATGTTATTTCCTGTAGCCAATTCCTCACCCTTATCCAGTATTTTTTTGCAACTAAGCATGTCCACCATTGATGGTAGTATGTTCCATATCCTAGATAACCTACAGATTAACAGACTTGGAAGGGACCTTGTAGGTCATCTAATCCAATCCCTGCCCAGCAAACCCTACACCATTTTTGACAGATGACAGCTCAGTCTCTTCTTGAAAGCTTCCAATGATGAAGCACCCACAACTTCTGAAGGCAAAGCTGTTCCATTGGTTGATTGTTCTCACTGTCAGAATATTTCTCCTTGTTTCCAGGTTAAATTTCTCCTTGTTCAGTTTCCATCCATTATTCCTTGTCTGGCCTTCAAGTGCTTTGGAAAATAGCTTGACCCCCTCCTCTCTGTGGCAGCCCTTCAAATATTGAATCACTGCTATTATGTCTCCCCTAGTCCTTTTCTTCATTAAACTAGCCATGTCCAGGTCCTGAAGGGCAAATGATAAAATGGATTAGTTGAACCACAAAATAGTAAAAACTGTTAGTTATACCTTTGGTAGCTCAAAGCTTGTGTATTGTCTTTATCAGGTGTTAACTAAAACTTGTGTATTTCATTTATCAACTTTGAGTAAAATAATTAGTGGAACACTACTAGAGAACTTTTGGGGTGAGCCCATATTTTTTCCAGTTGTCAGATTACTATGTTCAGTATCACAACCAGAAGGCTAGAGTGAGGAATGCTTCCATTTGTTATTAAGCGAAATGTAGGGAATCGGATTTATCATTCCTGTCCTGTTCAAGGTTTGAATTCCTGAAACACAATTAATGTTTGAACTGTATAGCCATTTTTCTTTTTCTTCTCCTATCCTTAACAACATCAATGGTTGACTGCTAGGAAGAGTCAGTAATATACAGGTGCAGACAGGGAAGCCAATGTGAAATGAGATTTTTATACCGAACAGTTTGTATAAAAGATATCAGTTTGGAGGAGATATTATTCCAATATAATATCATTCAATTTTTGACCATTTGTTTCCCCCCCCCTTATCTTTTGTTTCAGGGGAGCTGGAGCTATGGTTGGTAACTTTGTTGTGGATGCTATGTTTGTGAAGGCTGGCCTGGAAACCATTTCTGAAATCGAAGCAATGTTGGATTTTGTCACCACAGTGAAATTTTCACAATACCCATTTTTAGTCTGCATGCAGATGGATAAAACCGAAAGTCCATTTAGGTAAGAAACAAGTAGAAATGTTTATTGACCTGCCTAGCATTTTAATGCAACTTTCTATTATCTGATTCTGGAGAAGATCATTATATAAATAAATAAATAAGAAATTAGAGTAGTATTATAGGCAATTTGTATAGGAGGTTGGATGGCCCTTACATTAGTCCCTAAGCCGTAGTTGTTGATTGTCCTAATCTCATTACCAATCCAGATCCCAATTTTCTGTCCGATAGACTGATCACCATATTCTAGCAGTGTATGATCAGGGATAGCTACTCTATACCACAGCAACAATTTTTACAACCCCTTCAGCATTGCAAAGGAGGTTAATTTTTTTTTCTCCAAGCCAAAGTGAGGGGAAAAACAAACATACCCAAGTATGATCAAGATTGGTGTCATGCTACTTTAGGGAAAGACTTCTATCTTTGACCAATGTTCACCACCACCCTTGGTGTGACTTCTGGGAACCCCCTAGAGCAGTGATGGCTAACCTTTTTTGGCTTAGGTGCCAAAAGGGCTATCGCGCGTGCATGCCCACACCCCTAATGTAATGCCCTCTGCCCATGCATGTGCGCACTGCCTTCCCACACACATGCACAGGCCTCACTGAAGTCTCCAAGCTTCTGGTTGTGCCATTTTTCGCCTTCCTGAAGCCTGGGGAGGGTGAAAACGGCCTCCCCCCGCTCTCCGGAAGGCCGACAATCAGCTGGCCAGCGTGTGCATGCGCACTGCAGCTGACATAGGGCAATGCCTCACATGCCCTCAGATAAGGCTCTGTGTGCCACGTATGGCATGCTAGAGGTATACAGTAATTTAGAGAGATTTGTGATCTCCGAGAGCCATAGATTAGTTAATAGAGCTTATCAGTTTTATGAAAAGACAGACTGATTGAGGAAATTAGTTTAACTCTATGCAAAATGAAATCTATTTAAGTCTAAATCTGACTACCCTGGAATTACTTGATTGAATCAACTGTTTTCTTTTTTTTGTACTTCCCACAACACATTAATTCCTTCCTATAAATCCAAGTACTTCGAGCTACTTTTTCTGTGGCCTTTTCCACAGAATTCTTCAGTGATAATTTATTGTATACTGCTTAGAGTCTGTGTCTAAGGGAGATGGGCAGTTCTTAAATATGATAAATAAATAAACAAACAACTGGAACTTTATATACAGTAAATAAATATAGCATACTGTATATCTATGTTAATGCTATCACTGTACTGTATGGTACTAACGATCAATTGAACTTCAAAGGTGTGTGACAGATACATATCAAGAAGATGAATAATGCAGGCTATATTGGGACCATCCATTTTTTTGGCAGAAGCTAGGGGTAAACGTTAACTTGTGAAGATGGAAAAAAGGAAATAGGCGTTAATTCCACCTAAGGAATTAATATCAGGATAACTGAATTGCTTCCACATTGGCTTTGCTTGTTGGAAGCTGACAAAAGGTCACAAATGCTAATATGCCTGGAGATGCTACGATGGCCAGAACTATGAGGGCTAGTCATAAGAACCACTCATTCAGTGCCATTGCAAGTTTGAACTTTTGCTGAACAAGTGGCCATTAAATGAGAATTATCTATATCTGTAGAGCAGCGATCAGCAAATTATTCAGATGCCATTGTGATGGTCTAAGTATCCTTAAAGACTGCTTCCAAAAGGACACTAAATCTCACGAACTCACGTGTTTATATAGACTTCTTTTGAGAGGTATCTGAGATTTTATAGAAGAGAGTTTTCTCCACAGAAGAGATTTCATAGTTTGCACAGAAGATTATCATAATCTTATCAGATTAAATAATACCTACCTTCTGAAGGAACCATATTGCCACTCTCTGTTGCGAGGAAAGTTTTTGAGGATTTATTTTTTTAGTGAAAGGCTGCATTCTTCTGAGCGAGTTGTCAAAATGTACACATCACTCTCCAGCCCTCGTGCATTCAAATGGAAGGTCCACTAGAGATATACAATCGCTTGAATGCACGCATGGATTGTTTTTAAACATCTCACCTTCACCAGTATTACTGTTCTTATTCCTCCTGACTTTGGCCTTGATCCATACAAGGAAGTTTTCAGTAATCAAGTTTTCCCAATGATTGGCTTGCAACAGCATCTGACATTGTGTTCAAGGAAAAGTACCAATGACCTCAAATGTGTATATGTATACATCAGTCCAGGGCCCAGATTATTGAGTCTCAAAGCCATAAGAAGTGTGTTGCATTCATTTTTATTCAACTTTGCTCTAGAAAATTAGGGATAAGGAAAACTTAAAGCACGATCCCTTTCAATTGTGTATGTCACTAAGAATAATTCCTAGGATTATAACATGCTGTCGCTCAAGTAATACAGTATAATGATATCACTACTTTTTTTTTTTTTGCAGGCAATACCTAACAAAATATGAAAGCCTTCCTTCTGGAAAGCCGTATGTCTCTCGGAAAAGAAAAGTGAGCTTGGTGGCAGGTTCTGAATATCCCCTTCACCAAGAAAATTCCCACATGTGCAGGGAAGTTTTCCGTGACCAAGCTGATTTTTCTGAAGCTTGGTTTTGAAATAGGCACCTGATCTTGCATTTCACCAAAAACCTAGCTGATTCCAGCTTCACGTTCTGCTACCTTCGTATAGGGCCTAAACCTGTAATTTACAAGTCTGTGAGAACTTTGTTTTATCGAACTTTAAGAGGGCCAGGATTGAGTCTTGTGCGCTGTTTACATATTTACATATATTTAAAAGGTTTGTGTTGGGTTTTGTTTGTAACATGTTAGGAATACAACTTATTTCAAATCCAGATGTTCATTGAAGACCACCAGAGATGATAGGACATAATTCTGCTTGGATCTCTTAAGAATATTTTCTGTTGTTTAAGAGGAGAAATAACCTGGGGGTGAGATACTTGATGGAACTGAAGTTTTAATCAGTTCCTCACTGTCTTCTGTAATTTAAAATCACTTCCTACATCCAGAGGTGGGTTCCTACCGGTTCTATCTGGTTCTATAGAACCATTAGTAACTCGGCGATGACGTCACGGAGCAGGTTCCTTCGGTGTCTCTGTGGGCACCGCCATTTTGAATTTTGCTTCTGCACATGTGCAGAAACTAATTTTTGACTGCTGTGCGAGCGCGGCTGCGCAAGGCGCGACCCTGAGCGAACCGGCAGCAAAACAATTTACAACCCACCCCTGCCTACACCCCATTCAAAATTGTTAGCCTTGGACAGAAAAAAAGAAATAATACTGTATGTGTTGTTTTACCTCTCTATACTTTACAGCGATTTCAACAGCGATTTCAGGACTTAACAGCAGTAATTTTAGAGCTGCTAGTATATTTTCTCTTAGGGTCACAGGGTTCACTGCGGAGTTTATATAATTCTTGACTGCAAACTTTTTTAGTTTTCCGCACTAGGGAAATTTCTTCAGAAAGCTATCCATTTTAGGCAAGATTGCCAAGAAATATGTCCGGGGAAATGTGCACTACATTTCATTGTAAATACATACAAATTAAAATGCAAATTGTAGTGTAATTTTTTTTAAATAACTATCAACTTTGATAACAACAGAAACTGAAAGAAATGTGAACAGATTTTTACAATGAGAAAAAAAGAGAAATTTGAAACATTTAAACAACAAAAGAAAAAACTGCAATAAATCCAGTCAGAAGTTTCCTTTTCTCATATTTATTTTCTTTCAGGATTAATATCATTTGGTGTCAAATGAAGTCAAAACACAGCAAATATGCATCGTTTATATAATCTAAATATATAATCTTTGCTAAAATTGCTTGAAGAATTACTAGTACAATTCAACCAAGATCAGAGGTGGGTTCCTACCAGTTCTAACCAGTTCTTTAGAACCAGTAGTAACTTGGCGATGATGTCACTGATCCGGTTCCTTCGGTGTCTCTGTGGGCGTCGCCATTTTGGATTTTGATTCTGCGCATGCGCAGAAGCTATTTTTTGATTGCTTCGCGCGCACATGCGGGACGCAACCCTGAACAAACCGGCAGCAAAACGATACACACCCCACCCCACCAAGATGTGTTCTTTTTGCAAGTCTTAATATAGTGTGTAGATATATCTTTCTAGAAGTCTCATTCATCTTAATGGTTTCAGCAGATGGTTTTTTAACTAGAATGTTTTAGATACTATTCATCTATTAAAGAATAATTATCGTGTATAATTTTTCAGAAGTATTCAGCTAATCTTGCTCATTAGTAAATGCATTTTAAGATTGCAGCTAAGATTTAAGTTGACAATTCATGTGTTCATAATTTATCTTTATTTTAACTTTTATATGCATATGTTAGTTCTATTTGAAAAGAGGGTGAGAATATTAATTTTCCTCCCTCTATGTCAAAACCTGACTCCAGTGTAAACAAACATAGTCCAAGATGGTGCTTTGTCAATATCTTATATGCTGCAAGTAACAATGTGATGGTCATTCATCATAAAACTGGAACAGAAACCAGAAGAAGAAAATCAGAGATCAAGAACAGAATGTTTTTTCCCTTCTTTTTCAGTTTATTATGGCTTTATAGTAATGTTTTCCATATGCTAGGTTGGAAATTGATGCCTATACCACTCTATGATGTAAGGACTTGTAATTTCTGACTTGACTGGAAAATGTCCCCTCCCTCGTTTGAAAGTACAAAATATAATTAGTTTTAAATTAATCCATCTATGTAATGGTTTCCTTCCGACACCCATTTTCTAATAAAAGTACCTTATGTGGAATTGCCCTCAAATACTCATTTCCAAACTGATAGTGTAATGAATTAAAAAAAGAGTCTCTGAATTGAGGAGTGCTTAAATATTCAGGGAGTATATAAAAATGACTAGACCCCACTAACAATTCAGTTTCCTCTCATCTGAGACTGTACAGTGTCTATATTGTCTTAGTACAGATTTTCTGTTTTACTACTTGGGTTTGTTTGTAACTAAAAAAAAGTGCTCCAGTACCATTACTGTTTTTTTGCCAAAGTCTTGAATGGTTTTGAAGCTTTGTAACTGAGTTCATACAACAAGCTATGTTCTAGATCTACATTAACAAAAGAACAGCTTATATAATGCCTCTCCAAATTAAATCATATTATGGCTTAATATGATGGTCCAGCTCATACAACATGTTAAGTCACTGATGAGTTTCTTATAACATGCAGATCTACAAACTATCACCCCTTTTTAGCATGCTGAGCAAATCCAGCCTATAAACACTAAGCTGCCCATTATATAACAGGTGCAGTCAAACTTTCATAGGTAGCAAAGGAGGGATTTTAATAGCTAGGACTACAATGAGCAGAGAACATCATGTAAATCACTAGGGCTAGATTTTTAAGGGGAGAAAGGGGAGAATTTTTAATGTTGTAGACTTTGCCACATAATAAAGGTCTTAAACTATAAGCTGTAATTTTAGCCTGTTTCCTACCTATACACAGAATTATGCCAGTTTCAGTTGGAAACTGCCAAATTTTCATCTTAGAGTTCAGGTGCTCAGAAAAGAATGGTTTAATGCTATGGACAGGTTGTAGACCATACATTGCTTCCTCCTACAGTATTTTAAATCTCTGTTCTGCTAGGAAGGTCAGTTTAAGTTGATGCTAAGGGCATGGGAAATGGCCTTCCACATATGTAGCGACATAGCCAGTAAAACATAGTCATAACCACTATTAAGCATTTCTAGTCTATTGAGTGTTTTTGCTTGCCCATAGTTGGCATACCTTACCAGAGTATCCGGCCCTTTCTTCCTACTATGTTGTTCCATTTTAGCCATTAAAAGCATACAATCAGTGTTGTAGTTATTGGAAAGATTCTAGAAAAAACATCCGTAAGCATACTGTATATACTAATAGGCTCTTCTCTGCAGGTGCTGTGTTTACCTATTTGGTAAACAGTAAATAAAGAAAATTGAAATAAGAAGCAGATCTACACTGTTTACATATGCATTTGGTGGATTTAGTTAAAGTTGTAGGGATTGCATCTTATGCCTTACCTTCTTGAAAACAAATTTCTCACATAAAGGTTTTGCAAGTTCCTAACTAGGTATTAGGAAAGCTTAGAATTTGTTCTTAGCAAACTTAGATATTTTCTTCCCACGTAATTATCAAACACTCCACTGGCCAAATTATTCAGAAGTGACTAAATGTTTTTATTGCTACTCTGTAATAATAATAAATATATATCTGATCCACCCAAAATATTGAAACTTTTATTTACTAAGTGTGATTTAATTGATATTATTTATATTTGCTATATATGTTGGCCACAAGATTTCAGATTATTTAAAAATAAGAGCACTGGACTTTGATCAGTGAGATGGATTTGATCTCCACATAGTGACAAAGTTCACGAAGTAATATAGGATAACATTAGAGTTCTTATGATAAGGAGGACCACAGAAGTGAGAGCAATAGTATTATGTATAAACTTTTTATTGATTACGTGAGCAACACATTATCTCTTGATTGATCATCTAAATATTACTGTGATTTTAGAGGCATCAAACTGATGTTGGTCTTCCTTTCATGTTGTGCTTTACTGCATTTCCTTGAATATAAAGTAGTGAAATAAATGAATGAAACCATTCTCAATGCTACTGGTAACACAGGCCTGCATGGAGGTGTTAAATTTGGGCATTGGCATTAATCATGCCTAAAGGCCAATTCAACAGTTGATGATTTTATGCTTTTAGATATCCGTTTCAAGGTATTCTATTCATTTGGGACCTATGATATAAATAGGAAAAATGTTACCCTTTTGTTTTTCATTATTTTGTACAGGTTTTGTTTTATGTTGTGTTTGTTTTTCAATAAGTATACTAGGAAGGGACAATCTGGAAATCAGAAACCACTTAAAAAGAAAGAAAGAAAGGAAACTTTGTGGCTAATTCATTCTAGCGATACAGAAACTGAATATACAGCGATACAGAAACTCCAGTTTTGAGTGTGAAATGCCTGTTTAGTATGAAAAATACTTCATATAAAAGAGTTACATATGATCACCCTAATTTTTCCCTGCATTACAAATTAATAAATTTCTAATTCAATATTTTTAAATAATCTAGGCAGAATACTGAGAGGTTGTAGATAATATCGTTTACTGAAAAATACATTTTATTTGTTATAACATTCAAAAAATATACAAATCCTTGCTTATTTGCTTAAAAAGGTTGCTTCTTAAAGGACAGTTTATTATATATTATTGCAATCCTCATACAATTATATCTTTGCTGTGTGCAATACATATGTAGAGCAATTCCCAGACTGTCTTAGCTAGGTTTTCTGTCTTTCAATTCTAGCAGTCTGTAGAGGATCACTTCAGATTTCAGTCAAAATCAGTCCTCTATGTTGAAAGCAGCATAGTCATTTTCTTCCAAATATTTCCTTCGACATTGCACAAGTACCACTATTTTATTAAAACAATCTTCAAATGCATTCTTCCCTTCACATTTTATTCAACTGCATTTATTTCAGACATTCAACCAACCATCTCTTTCATGACCATTGTTCTTTCTTTATCTTACCATTCTTAAATTCCTTTACACTGATCCTCTTTTTATCCAGAAATAGGAAGAAAACCACACCACCATCCTCATTCAGTTTGAAAAAGCATTTTAGAATTACCAAGTTCTAATAAGCTAATTTACCTCTTGGGCAGCCAAAATGTTGGTGCCATTACAAAGGAAAAAGGCCAGCTAATTCATACAGCAAAGGCATTTTTCTGTCTAAACAAAAACACAGGTCTCTGAAGTAACTATCAAAGGAGAATTTAATACTTGAAGAAGTAATGCTGCTAAAGTCAATCTCGGATAGAAATGTTCAACAAAACATTTCAGGTCTGAAACTATAATATAGGTAGTCCTCAACTTACAACTATATGTTTACTGACTGTTCAAAGTTACAATGGCACTAACAAAATAATTTATGACCATTTTTCACATGATTGTTGCAGCATTTGCAGTCACATGATAAAAATTTGCTCATTTATGATGGTTGCAATGTCCTAGAGTCATGTGATCACATTTTGTGACCTTCTGTCAAGCAAAGTCAATGGGGAAGCCAGATTCACTTAACCACTGTGTTATTTAACAACTCCAGTGATTCACTTAACAACTGTGGCAAGAAAAGGTCATAAAATGGGACAAAACTCACTTAACTATCTTGCATAGCAACATAAATTTTCACCTCAGTTCTGGTTGTAAGTCGCGGACTACCTGAATATGCAGAAGCCAATGAAATTGATATAACTTTTTTTTAGACTGTATTGTGAAAAGATCCTAACACTTAATTGATGCCTAAATATTATGATTGAGATTTTGTGTTTCTGTAATAACAAACAATGTGAAATACCTGTTATAAAAAAAAGTCAGTTTCTTAATCCTACAGACAGTTATGGACAGAGCTGTAACCTACTGGTAATTTGACTTATTTATATGCTCAAATCCAAAACTGACTATCTCTTTATGAAAATAATACTTTATGTTATGTTGATGCCAAAACATTGTTTAAGAAAAATAAGATTTTAAAATTTGGTTGTATTTATGTCCTAGGTTTAACAAGAAGATGCCTACGAATTGCTACAAAGCCTACATATAATAGCACCAAGCAAATATAAATATTTGAAGAATTGCTTTGGTGACTAGTTTCTTTCTCACAGTTCTTTCCATCCAGTTTACAGCTTCAATACAAAATATATTTAATACATCTGAATGATTAATTTATCCTATGATATATGAAATTACATTTTGTACCTTAGTAACATCTTATTTACAAGCAAGTCAACTCGAAGTCAATCTTTTCCCAGAATTTTAAAGCTGCATATAAATAAATAATGGAAGAATGAATTTTCCTTCAGGTAAAATAGTTGGAATTATCCTTCACTGAAAAGGGTTGGAACTTGTGAACAAAATATCTGACACTAAAAATGTTTCTTCTCAGATGAATGCCATCTCAATGGTGTTATGGTTTTAACATAAGGCCACATTCCAGGGAACTAATGGTGTACTGCAGATGTTTCCGCAAAAAGAGGAACTGATGACTGCAATGGAATGAAGACCAGGTCTCTGAAACCTTTTGGATGAGGAAAGGTTTTGAGACAGCTGCTCATCACAATGACTCCATAAGATAGTGATCTTCAATGGGTTTGGAGTTTTGGGAGACAAGGGAATAGTCATCTTACTCAAACCATGCTGGTGCATTTGAAACATTATCAGAAATTGCTTCTTAATTGCTATTCAGCTATTAGAAATCTTTGGATTGACAAGTTTTACTGCAACAGATGAGTTTCTGTCAATTCTTAGTGAAAGAAGTTTTAATTACAAGTTTAAGAATTTAAACGGATTTTTAAAAATAAACATCAAAAGGATGATTAAAACTATGATTTTAGAAAGTTACAACTGGGCTAAAAGACTATGTTGAAAAGATATACAAGAGGAACAAGTTCTAATTAATAAGATGAAGACTGAGATGAAAGTGGACTTTGAAATGATAGGCTACAAGAATGGCATGGAAAATATGTTACACTGGGCATACAAAAGAAACCAGCTGATGACCTAATAACTAAGAGAGACATATAAGCAACAAACCAAGAGAATGACCTGGATAATTTTCTGTATCAAAACAAGCTTGCTAAAGTTTTGAACAATTTTGTGAAAAGGGACAAAGAAAAAAAGAAAGAAAAAGAAATAAATTTCCAGTACATTATTTGAAGAGACTCTAGATTACGATTATTAGAAATAAAAGGAATATAAACTTGGTTTATTTGATCAATCTTGATCAAATTAAAACAGATATGTTATTATCTCTGATGATAGCCCTTAATTGACTTTTGCTAACTTCAAGATTGTAATGATAAGGCTTTAATAATTTGTCTATAGAAAATTAATGGGATTGGGAGAATAAATAATTTGTTGTATTTTAAAAGAAGGTAATACGTTATTAAATTGTTTATACTTGTTGTTATGAAGGTGGTAAGCAACTTCCTTATATATTTCTTTTTCTTTCCTATACTTATTTCTTCCTATTTCTTTTTTTTCCTTTCTATTTAGCACCTTTTGCTCTTTCTTTTTACTTTTCTATTTTTCAGTTTGTGTTAGTTTTTACTGTTGCAATGGTAAGTTTTAATAAAATTATTAAATTAGTGGAAGTTTATAGAAGTAATTCTCTTTGAAATCATGAAAATACTTGTTTTTAATAATAATTTATGCAAATAACTACTGATTCTACAATTGATGAATAAGGAACTCATTTGTATATTAGGTAACATAAGCTGAAATGTATTTGAAATGCTGGAGCACTTTATTCTTTGGCACTGTTCTGAAGAGTTTTGCCCTGAGGAAAGATTTGTATAGATTATCTCTTCAAAATTTAAAAATAGTGTATACCTTGTCATCATTTTTAGTAGAAATACATTTATGTTATAAAAAGCACTTATTTCATTATTGAGTCCTGTTATCATACTGATTCCACAATGCTTCCTGCTAAACAGTGGAAGATGAGAAAAAAATGCACCATGTGAAACATGAGGTAAATGTGAATGACAAATTATGGAGAATGGAAAGGGAGTACCTGACACAAATTGCTCTTTTGGTGATTTCAAATAAAATGTAATTTCACTCTGATTTTCAAGTACACTGGATAAAAATATAACCCTGAGCATCTGTCAATACAATTGGAGTTCTAACCATTCACTGTGTACTAAAATGTTTGTGTTAAGATATACATGCGGATGAAAAGTTACATTTTGTAAACTACAGATTAAAACTTCATTGTGAGCACCAAGATGAAAAAAAAAGCATGCTATTATTACTTGTGTTCTATGTGGATATAACAGATAATTTTGTGCATATACTGTCTGGCTGTCTGAAAATAGTACATGAAGTTGCTTACACAAATCTTTTATGCAACGCATAGATTTCAGGAGAAACAAAAGCAGAGCAGTTGGGCAGTACTATGAAAACAATACTGTATATTCATTTTTCCTTAAAAAGCAATTAATTTGAAAATAAAATACAAACCAGAAAAATAAACATGTGAATCTCAAAACAATTGTCTTATTTTTGCATTAAATTATTTCATTCTTCAGATAATTGGTTTTTCCCCCATATAAAGCTACTACAAATTGAAATAGCCCATGTTAAATCACCTCTAAAGTGATCTGAATAAGCATAATATTTAATAAGTCTTATTCTAATACTTAGAACTTTTTCGTACATTCCACAGAAAGTACCGTATAAGCATTAAAATGACAATAACTATAAGGAACCTCCTGTGCATGAATCCAATTATTAAACTGAATTGTATGTTTAATTTTTATGCAGTAGGAACATAACTGGTCTTTCATTTACCATCACTTCTTTAAGCAAACTGAGCTTAAATCAGAAGAGCTTAAATGGAGAAGATTTAAGTCATAAGATATGGATGAAAGAATTACAAATGAATCGGAACTATGGGAATGACTTAAGTGGTTTTTGTGTTTCTTTAGTAGAAATGTGTTTTAAAAAATAGGATGGTCCATCTAGCCTTCCGTTTTCAAAATGTTAAGCTCATTGTTTTAAAACAGGACTAGTATCAAGACTATTACTATATGTGATTAAGCCTCACTGTACTGAATTCTGGCCCAAAACCACAAAGAATTTTCAGTAAAATACTATGGGAGAAAAAAATAAGACTTGTTCTTAGGCTACAGTAGTTTATTTATTCTGGCTCTACACTTGAGTTTAGCTATTGTCTATTTAGTCTAAGGATCTGATCTATTAATCTATGGCACTATACCAGTGGTGAAATCCAATTTTTTTTACTACCGGTTCTGTGGCCGTGGCTTGGTGGCGTGGCTTGGTGGGCGTGGCGTGGCATGGTGGGCGTGGCAAGGAAAGGATACTGCAAAATCTTCATTCCACCCCACTCCAGGGGAAGGATACTGCAAAATCTCCATTCCCACCCCACTCTGGGCCAGCCAGAGGTGGTATTTGCCGGTTCTCCGAATTACTCAAAATTTCTGCTACCGTTTCTCCAGAGCCTGTCAGAATCTGTTGGATTTCACCCCTGCACTATACTGATGAACTGCCAGCCACAGGAAACTGTACACTAACTGGAATCTGTATACTATGTGGAACATGTGCCACACAACACCCACTGGTATGTTTGTGGGTAGCAGCAGGGTTTGCAACATACCTAGTCAGAAAAGAATACAGAAAGGGAATCATCACTGTTTGGCCAAGGATCTCTTAAAATTGATGCACCTAACACATTTTCCATTTGATTTGTAAAATTTAAAATTCCTGCTTCACCTATGGCTTCTAAAAATACTTTACAGCTGTAATCAAATGTAGAACTTAAAATACAACACTGTGTTTTCTGGATTTAGGGGCATGTTTCATATTGTACCAGATATATTTTGGTAATTGTACCTTTTTTGTATTTAAACAATACAAAAGTATTGAGTTTGTTCATGATTTCGTAATTGTAGTTAAGATTGTCATACCCGCACCAAATAAATCTCCTATTAGACTTCTCCATTTTAAAAGCTCGTTAAAGTGTTTATTCTTTTCCCTTCAATGTTTCAAGGTGTATATTTTAAATTATAACTTGATGCCAAATATTCATTAGTGAATTAGAATACTAACTGGAAATAGCTAAGTTAAAATCTCAAAGTACTTTCTAAAATAACTTTTTGAAATTCACATATTTGTAAAAAAACAAAAAAAACCTTCCCTCCCTAAAACTAATTCCTCATATAAAGAAGAAAAAAATGTGTCTTCTTCTTTGAAATAAAAACAAAACACAAGACACATACATCAAAATGTTAACACGTTTTGGGGGAGCTGCATGACAATCACACAAGCACAATTTATTCTACATGGAGATGAAGTAATAAAAAAAAGCTTCGCCAGTTGAATGACTGCTTGCTCCACAATTAATGAAGGCACCAAGAAAGTGTAGTAACTTGTATCACTTTTCTAGATTTCTGATATTTAAACAAAAAAGTGCAGCTAAAGAACTCCTTTGAATATAATTTAAAGCAGCATTTAAACAGAATAAAGAACTGTATGTTCAGTTATTTTCACAATTAGTTTTAAGGGGAAGCCATTAAATAAAATATAAACTTTGTTAAGTCTATTTCAATGAACTCTATAAATAATACGTAGGAACTGAATCATATGCATGCATTTGGCAGTTAGCCCCCATAAAACAATAGGATTTAAATCTAAGTAAACATCCAAAGAATTAGGCTACATATTCAAAGGAACTTAAATAAAATAACCTAATTTTCAGTGGACCTTCAATACATTTAACTCAGGATTCACCAATCTTTTTTTTTAATCCTCATCAGTTTTGAGTGGTGGGATTGTTTCCCACCCAAATTGCCTGAAATCTTGCAAGATCTGAAGATTTCTAAAATTTAGCTCTCTTTTTTGCTAGAAAAATCTTGCAGTCCCTCATATGATATTGCTGAAGTTTCATGGAATTCCGCAGAACTTGCAGGATTTGGGCATTTTTCAAAATTGTTTTTGAGGACTGAAATACACTGTTGTAGTGCTGATGTTTGCTTGATAGCTATGAATACCTGCAGTACAGCATCTGATTGGATTTAACCAACCTGGGGTTTAGTTAGTTTGAACTAAACTCAAACTAGTTGACTCCATACCTATTATATAATGAGATCCTAATTCAGCTGCTATTGAAGATTAACCCAAAATTAAAACTAACTTCAATGGGAACTACTTAAGCCTAACATAATTGGATATTATTGGTAAATTCTGAATATATTTGAATATTTTAGCAAAACTAAGAAAAAAGAAATTTTTACTTCTTTTACTTTTAGATATGTTTTTCCCAAAATAATGGAGATATCAAAAATGTATTAAAATAACTTTTAAGAATAAACTGCACATATATATACGGTAGTTATGTATAAAAACAACCCTATAGCCATTTTTTTTAAAACAGAGAAACAGATTTCCTAGCTTTTTTAAAAATCCTGCAAATAGGTATCTGCAAAGCTATACCAGCATCTTATTTCTTCATTCAAACTTGTTTTTTGTTCAAAAGCAATAAGGGCTCCTGCATTTGTAGGTAACTTGTAGTTAGCTGTGTATTGCACGATACACTAATTACTAGTTTCTACATTTAAAAACCTACAAAAATTACCACAATTCAATCATTTATATTTGAATAATTAAATTTCTACATAGTTAAAAATGAGGAAACAGCTTATCCAAACATGAAAACAATGTTTTGCACAAAGCAATGCATGAGAAATACATCAGAGGAGAGCTATTTAAACAAAAATTTAGAATTACCAAGTACATTTCAAATTAAGGGAGACAAATTCTTGTTCTTTGTGCCTGTAGAATAAAGCATAAACACAGACGTTAAATGTTTGATTTAACAAAATTATTATATCAGTGCGAGATGTTCTATGACCTTTCTTGAACTTTGAATTTATAACTTTAAGTAATTTCCTCACCTCACTCTATCTTCATCACCCTTAGAATGGTTGGTATTATGCTAAAGGCTGTCAGTTGCTATTTTACAGAAGAAAATTTTTATATAAAATTTAAGCAGAACCCTGGTATTATAATTTTTATACTTGACCTAATAGTTTTGTCAAACTCTATCATCATATAATTTTAAAACTTTATTTTAATACTTAACTGTTAAACAGTTACATGAAAGTGTTTCTCAAATCCATAAACCTTAAATCAAATGTAACACTGTTGCTTCCAATTTCTGCCTCTATTTGTAAGACTTGCTGATCAAATACATGTAACATGCACACATGGGTAACTGTGGCACAATGCCCCAGTATTTTGCATGGTCCAATACTTTAAGAAAAGTAGTTTTAGGTGGCTGAGAAATGAAATAGTTATTTATTTTGGCTGAAGATTCTGAATGCAATTTAAAACGAACAAGGAACTTCCCCTTGTATCTCCCCCAGAGGTGGTATTCAGCAGGTTCTGACCAGTTCTGGAGAACCGGTAGCGGAAATTTTGAGTACTTTGGAGAACCGATAAATACTACCTCTGAGTGGCCCTGCCCCCATCTATTCTCTGCCTCCTGAGTCCCAGCTGATCGGGAGAAAATGGGGATTTTGCAGTATCCTTCCTCTGCCATGCCCACCAAGCCATGCCCACAGAACCGGTAGTAAAAAAAATATGAATCCCACCACTGGTATCTACCTGTTCTCCAGAGCACCTGAGGGCAAGACAAGAATTAACAGTTGGAAGAGCATTAAAGAGAGATCCAATCTGGAACCAAGGATAAATTTCCTGAGAAGAATTAATCAGAGGAACTCCAGAAGTTGTCTGGAATCACTAGAGGTCCTCCCTTTCCTCCTTCTCTTCCTTTAAAACCCCTGCTCTCTTCTAGCACTGATGATGTTACCTAGTTGGGTGATGAAATGTTTGCAAGAAAAGCATCAACCTCAGAGAGTACTTAAGATCTGACAGTCCTCCTTCTCCTCCTCCTCCCTCCTCCTTCTCCTCCCTCTTCCTCCTCC
>JANHFT010006181.1:23870-39146 GCA_032467955.1 Pseudoxenodon macrops | reverse complement strand
CAGGTAGGAACCCAGGCAAGGCTGCACATTTGGAGCTTCTCCCGCTGGTGCATGGGCGCTCTCGGCTCACCCATGCACCGGCGGGGGAACGGCTGCTGCTTTGTCTCGCAAGGGAACGGGATGGTACTTGGTTGTCCTGAAGTGAGGAGCGCATGGGGGGAGAAGTACGTGCATGCGCAGAGAGTGGCTATATGTGCACATGCGCATGGTTGCACATGTGCAGGGGGAGGGACTCCCATGCATGCAAAATGAGGCTGCGCATTGCATTATGGGTGCTGGCAAGCGCGATAGCGCGAGCGCGGTTGGACTTTTGGCGCCATCACTGGCCTATTAATTCCTCCTTATTTTTTAAATTTCCTAGTTCATTTACTAAATCTTTATATCTAATTTTTTTTTGTACTTTGTCAGACTTGGATGTTTTATGGCTTCTGTGATTGATATCCAATTTGGGATTTTCATATAATGTTGCTTTTTAATATTTTACCATACCTGTAGTCCAAACTGTATTCTCAATGTTCTTGAATTCCCATTTGAGTACATGAAGGTTACCTATATGCTAGTAATTAACTGCTATGCTTCATAATCTGGCCATATTATTTTATCTGCAAACTTATAACTTCATTATGTCAGAGGTGAAGCTTCACAGTACTAATATCTCTAGTTCTCGGCAATGGGTGTTTCGAATGACATGATCTTATATTAAATGTCTTAGAAGGTTTTAACATTTTTCTTCGTAAACTAGGGGAAATGTATGGGATAGGCAGAGCAGCTCCCGTGATTAAGTGCTGAGAGTTATATGCTTCCTAATCAGACAGACATAGAAACACTGATAGCTTTTTTCTAATCATTTTGGCTCATGCTTTTTTCATTCAATTTTATTTTAAATACTCATTTACCATTTTGCTGAAGTTTTCCTTAACATCACTTAGGATTCCTCCCCTATATTAGATATGAGACCATGAAGCACACAGAGTGCTAATGGTTATTTTTGTGGATCAGTAAACTGACAGAAGAAATTGCTAAAACTTTGTAAATTTATGGCGTAGCACTGATCCGCAGCCAATTCTAGCTGCTATTTTTAATATTTTATTTTGTCATGTCCTCTTGTTTTAAATCTTACTTTTTAATTTCATTTTTAGTTATTTTCTTCAGGATTTGTGGAATTGGAAGAACAAATCCCTAAGGATCGTGATAAAAGGTTTGACGTGGCTTCAGTAGTGAGTGAAATAAAGAGAGGAAAGAGGCTGGTAAGACATTGTTCATGTTTTGAAATTCTATATCAGAATTACTTAAAATAATTTATTTTCACATTAAGTATTTTGAATGTCTACTTTTGGAGGCCTAAAGATTATAATATGAACTAATAGTCTAGTAGTCCGTCTGTCTCATTGATAGAAAGATCCTACTTCTGTTTTCTCCCCCATTTTAAAACACTGGGAGAGTAAAATGAATAAGAATAATACAATTTCATCAGTTAACACCTCCCGGCAGAGGAGCAGTGTTATTTAACTGAACTAGAAAACACAAATCTTTAGGGAGACCCAGTTACATAGGCTGTCATCATGAGTAGCAATTAAACAAAATAAGTTTAACAGCCCCTTTCTAATAACAACTATTTGCTGTCTAAAAGTGGTAAGGTAAACACTTTTTCTTATTTAGTCCATTTCAGGTCAGGATATTAGTAGATTCAATTCCCATATGGTTTCATATTCTTTTTGCAAAGCAAAGATTACACTTTACTCTAAATGGTTTAGTTTAAACAGGATCACAGCACAGAAGCCAGCATGTGATGAGTGATGGAGAAGTAAATGGATCTAATGACACTTCCTAGTTTTATAAACAGCAGTTTAAAAAGTGGTTTCGATTTGTTTCCATACAGCTGTGCAATTTCTGTCACAAGAGGGGAGCAACCATTGGCTGCGAGATCAAAAACTGCCGCAGAAGTTACCATTATTTTTGTGCCGTGTGTGATGATGCTTCAATAGAAACAGATAAAGAGCAAGGCCTCTACCGGTATATAATCAGATGTTTTCTAAAACCTATTTTAAGATAATTTTCAAGAGAATCCTATATAACTTATTTATGTTTTGAAATGATCTGAATGGAAAAAATAGAAAGCAAAAAATACTTTATCTAATGGGTGTATATTACCCATGAACACAAATGTCTCAGAATATCTTAGCCTTGAAAACCATTAAAAAAATTGTTCGCTGTAAAATCAGAAGCCAACCCACTATAATCTTCCATTTTTTAAGAAAGCTATTTGTTCCAGCTATTGAATTCAGCAACAAGATGGCAAAATCAAGGTATTTTATTATCTACAATGCTTAGAAATATAGAAAGGACTATAGGTGTGTAAGTTATAGAAGAATAAGTATGCAATAATCAGAGTTGAGGAGGGAAATATTGCTATATCATTCATGTTTTCCCTTAAATTTGCTAGGATTCTGGCAGGAAAAGATAGAGACTACTGAATTATCAAGATGCCTTCTGAAATAGTTTGAAATCTATGTTAGTTCTGAATTTTTATAACTGCCAAAGTGAGCATTTACTCTCTACAGAAAAATAAATTCAGAGTGTGAGAACTTCTAAACTAGCCCGGTATGAGAAACTGGGATTGGTTATTAAATCCCAGTACAGTTAATGCAGGTGGGCTTCCACAATAGATGTCTACTCTCAAAGACTAGAGGAGGGCCCATAGTGACTCATAGAAAAAAGGAAAGACTTGATAAGTAGAATTACATTTATCTAATAAAAATAATTGAGAGGTAACTACATTTTATTTCTACTCAAAGACCAATTCAAAAGATTGAACAGACTATTATGGAAACATAATGAACAGATACGAGTGCTGAAGGATACAAAAATACAAAACTGCTCAAACAATTAAATGATCCAGTCTGTAAATCAGCAATGCGTAATTATTTCCAAACTAGCACATTCAGAAATACCAGTAGAACAGAATTTAACCATCCATCTGCAGATTTCCAGGGAATAAATCAGCCGGTAGAAAAGTACATTCTCATCATCTGACCTACAAGGATGGTTAGATCTCAAAAGCATTATTAAATCAGCCCAGTGAAATGGGGAGTACTGTGAAATGTGCATGGCTCAGGTTCTTTTGATTTATTATATCTTGCCTCAATAAGCATTGGTGGGAAGATATCAAATCTGGCTAAAGAGAGGTTTCCTGGCATGACACATATATATTAAAAAAGCTAGGATAAAAAGTATTATGGTCAGACCTTCATTATAACAATAGGGAATGGAGATGAGCCTTAAAAATACATTGATTTACGGTAACTTCAGAAAAGTATTCTCTGTCCCAAATAGGATAGTTCAGATCTAATTCTGTGTCTTTTTTTAGGATGATGAAATTTTTCTATCTAGCTCAGAAGGACTAACAATCCTCCACTGAAATTTCCATAGAAATAAATTTCAATTTCATTCACAAATGGAGTTTGGGGAGCCAGAATTCCTCTTGTATCTATCATCCATCCATCCATCTATTTACAAAAAACGCTGATTATTCATTTGTCTTTGCTAAATCTTTATAAAAATGAAAATATTTCCTTCTATAAGTTTATTTCTTTTTCTGTTCCTCTATTAGCCTGTTCTGCCCAAAACACATTCCAGTCAAGAGATCCAGTTTTTATGGTATGTATTTAGGGAATTGGTTCAAATTTGTTTCTGCCTTAGCAATGGTTCTGAAGTACATTTTAGAAAAATATAGCCATTGTTGCAACACTCCTTGCCACTCTTCCACGAAAACGACAAGGGCACTTAGGTGATGGTGGTTTCAATATGAGCTTAATTTCTTTATTTGTTCAAACACATTTGTACAGCTGTCAATCTTACATGGTGAGTCTGGGCAATGTACATAGTTATAATCAAGTATCTAAAACCATTAAAACAATGAATTAAGATAAAAATAAAAAATAAAATGGCAGGAAAATATATGGAGAGTATTATTCATACAACCATCTAACAGTCTGGCATAATTAATACTAATAATATTAATAATTAATAATAATAAGTCTTATTCCCCAATCTGCTTTAAATGACTCCAGACATTATTTATTGTTCATATATAATATAAGAAGCTCTGGACACTATCCTCCTAATTCTGTAGAGCAGGGCCTGGACATCTAACTAAGTCCTGACTGAAACTGTTATTGACAGTACTTGCTGCTTGTGACTTTCGGTAATATCAACCATGCCTGTTTACATTTATTTTTATCCCAATATTTTACATTTTCATTCTGTTTATAAACATGGAAAACTAGCTTTTGCCTGGTTTCTTAGATATTATAAGTTGCAGGTATTCTCCTTGCTTCTTGATTCAGTCTCTTTTTCCATGCCTCAAGCAGTCATTTTTTGAAAGGTGTTTATCAAGGGAGCCATAAGATGACAACTTTAACAAACATAATTCCAATGTGCTTACAACAGTTAGAACTTAATTTAAGAGTTAAATTCCCGAGATCTCGTGAATCTGCTGGGATTTCTTTCTGTTTTTTGTCTTGTATTATAAGAAATTGTGTGATAAAATATCTCGTTACTTTATTTTCTAGATGAAAACAGTAAGAACACAATGCCCCTGGTCCTAACAGAATCCTCCTCCACTACTACCCAAATGGTAATGAAGTTGCCTTTTCAGTGTCTGAGACATTTCTAAAACTTTTAGGAGGCCACACTTCTTCACCACCTTCCGTTGTGACTCAGGCACACATGGCCTCATCTGGTAGGGGCAGAATTTCAGATTCTTAGAGCATCTCAAGTACATTTTGTTTTTATTTTGACCTGTGTCATTTTCTGACTGATAACTGCCACTGCTGCTATATAGCTAGAGACCGATATCCTTGTTGAACGTAGAACTGTTAAGCATACTACTAGACACACCCCTATTAAATGCTGTTTGATGATTTCTTTTTTATTTCTGAATTTTTGAGAGAGGAATATTTTTTCCAATTAATCCGAGAAACAAGTGAATGATGCATTTCAGCCCTTATTCCTGTGGTGGCATGCAGAGGCCCCTCTGTGAGCACGTGTGCCATTGCCTCAGCCTAGCTCCATCGCGTATCTCCATCATATTTCTCGCTGTCATTTGCAGGGTAACAAAAGTTTATGGGACTAAAAAAAATTAATTCAATTCCAACTTCTCACAAAGAAAAAGATCTCATGAAGTTGGAAATGGGATCCCCTCCTACTGCTTGTGTTGTGATGCCCTGCCTCCCTGCCGGCTAGCTGAGCTTCAGCACACTGCTCCTGGGCTCATCGGCCTATGGACATCAGATTCCCACCACCCAGCACCAGTTCAGGGGTTCCTTTTCCCCCCCAGGGGGGAGGGAGAGACAGGGAAAGAGAGGGAGGGAAAGAGAGAGAAACAGAGCAGAGAGAGAGGGGAGGGAAAGAGAGAGAAGGGGGAATGAGGGAATGAGAGCGGGAGGGAAAGGGGGAAAAGGGGAAAAGGGAGGAAGAGAGACAGAGAAAGGGGGAGAGAGAGAGACAGAAAGAGAGGGAGGGAAAGAAAAAGAAAGGGGAAGAGAGAGACAGAATGAGGGAGAGAGGGAAGGGGGAAAAGACAGAGAAAGAGATGGAGGGAGGGAAAGAGCATTAGGTAGAGGGGGAAGAGAGATACAGAAGGTGGAAAGATAAAGAGGGAGAGAGAGGGAAAGAGAAAGAGGAGGGAAAGAGAAAGAGGGAGGGAAAGAAATCATATTACAATTTTTTCCTTTTTTATTGTTGCTAAATGTAATATTTCAAAAGCAGGAAAAATGAAGGGATGTAAGGATTGCCTCTCCCTCTAGCTTAAGAAAGTGAAAACTTGAAATGGAGTATTTCAAAAGGAAACTTTTATTAAGCAGAAGTGAAAGCAATAGGTTCAAAGTAAGTCTGAATACCCTTAGACAAGACAAGTAGAATTAAAGCAGTAGAAACCTCTCCTATTAGCTAGAATGCAGATTTTAGCCAATACACAAGTGTGAAAATGTTTTCTTTACCAGCTGCCCTGAGAAACCATATAAGCATACATTCCCATGATTATCTTCCATAAACCATTAAAGTGAAACATCCCACATGACCATCATAAACACTCCCCAAAAGTGAGGAGATCTCAGGTCTCTTCACCAGGATTCAAGTTGTAAAATATCAGTTGTCACAAGCACTGCTAATAAATCGAATCCAAGCCCCCCACTTTTCCCAATTGAAAGGCATTATCACTTTTAGGGATCTGATAAGGGGCATAAAAGTGCATTTATCCCGTTTTTCTTAGAACAATTAGTGAACTCTGCCTTGTTTATCATTATTTTAGGTAGTAAAACGTCAGTATTCAGGTTAAATTGCTGTGTTTGCGATAAATAAGTGGGTTTTGGGTTGCAGTTTACGCACTTGGTCTATAAAAGGTTTGTGATCACTGCCCTATTCTCAGTCTAAGAGAAGTTGACAATCTGAGCTGTCACATTCTGAAAACAGTGTCTGTTTTATTCTTGGTAGTCTATATGCTGGTACTGCCATCCTGTGTTTTAAAACTTTCTGTTTTACTATGTGAGCACTTCTGAGGGATCTTTAGTATAAAAGTTTTATCATCAAAACAATTTAAGACCAAAACTTTAAAAACTTGTAAAAGTCCTCTATAAACAATGTTTACTGTAATTATTTCAGTAATAAATTAGATATGAGTAAATATAATTTTAGATTACTTGGGAAGAATTTAGTTTAAGACTGTGACTTTGTTAAAAACGAATATATAGTGATATGAATTATATCAGTAATTTGGGCCTTTTATAACAGCTATTTTAAATCAAATATTGGCAGAATGATGAGACAGTTGGGGAAGAGAACATGGAAGTTGTCAGTGAAAAACATGACCAACCCAAAGGTAAAACATGGGCTATATTTGTCAATTGTTAAAATTCCTAATATAGGGGTGATGGTTGTTATTTACTTCTGTCCTAAGGCAGTTTATGCAACTTTCTCACCTTTCCAATTACAAATATAGATATAGATATAGATAGCATATCCTTTCTTAGAGGCAATTCTTCAATTCTCCATTAATGGAGAATTATGGAGATGATGTTCATTCCTGCATAGAAATCTGTAACATGAAAGAGTCAAACTATTTGGGTCAAACAAGATCAAGCCAAGATGTTTAGATGGGGAGGGTGTTGTTTCTCTTGAAGAAGCGTATTTAAACACACTGGGCTTGTTCAGCTTTTCTAGCATGTGGGTTAATGGCTCAAAAGCCTCCTGTTAATGGAAGGGGAATTTCCATCTGGGAAGATTTTGCTGGATTCAGTCAATAGTTTCAACTTAATTACCGTATCTTCTATTCCTAATTGCCTCCATGTAATAAAAGACTAAACCGCTAACATCTTAAAAGGCATGCTTCAGGTCTGTCTACAAGGGAGGGTGATCTGGGGTTCTTTGGAGGATGTTATGGTGTCATTCCCAAGAGATTTGTCCTGCCCCAACCTTTCTTACTTTCTGCAAGATCTTAAAAACCTGGGTAGGTTGGCTAGCTTAGAGACTGGGTTGTACAGTTGAGTTTGTATCTTGCTTAAGGGTTGTTGTTGTTTTTTGCATAAGTTTTTTTTTTTTTTTCATCTTTATGCATCTCATGTCGTGAATGTTTGCTTTCTGGGATAGCACATCCAGACACATAATCATAACTTTTTTTTAACTAATTACAATTCCTTTTCATTTTGATTTTAAGATCTTACTTCTATTATCATACTTTCATTTCTGAACCTTCGAGTATTTCTATCACATTGCTTATCATTTTAATATCTGTTTTTTACTCTTCCCCCCCTCTAATATTATCCCTATTTTAATTCCCTTTTCCCCCCCTTTATCTTGCTTAAGTTGATGGTGTTGCTTCATTTATTTTTTTTAATCTCAGCACCTATATTTATTACCTATTTAACAATCTTTTATCTTTTTTATTTTCTGTTAGTCACCCAGGGTCCTGGGTGTATTATTTTGTTTATACATTCATTCATTGAATGAGAAAAATAAAACAAAATAATGAAATATAATAAGATCAAGTGTTGTCTTTTGGCTGTTTCATTTAGAAACCAACCTGTCGATCTCTTTGAGAGGAACATTCCTGATGCTTGTTCACCACCACACCACCATCCTTTTACTCTTAATGTTTTCTGCCTTTATGTCTTGAAAATAATTGTTATTGGACAGAGCTTCACTGTGCGAGATGAACCTGAAATTAAAAATATAAAGTACACATCATTGTATTTCTTTCTCTCCAGAAAGGATAGAATTTTTAAAGAAGTGTAAGCAGGTTGGACTTCTGAATGAAATCTTTGAGGAAATGTTGAATACTCTTCACCTGGCACAGGAAAAGCTGATGGACGACAATACTTCAGAAGCAGGTATTATAAAGAATGTGGAATTCTCAATTGTATGAGATCTCATATCCGAGAGGTTTGACCACTAGAGTACTGTTGTGTTACCTCACAATCTTCGCTTCTCAGAGCTATATGCTTCTGGTTCCTTTGCAGTTTCCAGTCCTCTTTCAACTTTCTCCCCTGAATGGATCCCAGTTTGGTCTAAATAATTATTACAGAGTTTATCTGCTAATCATGCGTGTGAGAAAGATCTTAGAACAGTGGTTGACTGCAAACTAAATATAAATCAATGGAGTGACATGGCTTAAAAATGCAAATGCAATGTTAATTTTATTGAAATAATTATATTTCCCAAATCACAGGAGTAAATAGTTTTGCTTTATTTTTCATTGGTCAGTTTCCCATAACGACCACAACAAAGATTGCTGGAACTATCATCACAATAAGCGGAATGGTCACATGGTTGTTTCACTTAACAACCACTTGACTTAGTAACACTTACTGGTCCCTGTTATGGCTGTTAAGTAAGGACCTGTGGTTCTATCTCTTCTTAGTAAACTGTTTATCATTTTGCATCTTCTTTAAACAATGTATATAGCAATTCATTTAGCGTCCTTTCTGTTGTTCTAGGCTTCCTACACTTCAGCTTCTTTTCTCTATATGCAAAGCTGTCTACCTGTTTGTATATCTTGTTGACCAGTCCCTCCTTTTGTTTCCTACATACTGGTAATTTTTGTTTTCAGACTTTGATTAAAGGTTTTCTATAGCCCTATTGGCTTTTTCCACTGCCATGTCACCAGAATTATTTGAAATGTTTTTATTATTTCTTTTTTCAGTGTCTTCCACAAACCTTGAATGTTATTTTTCATCTTCTCCTACTGTAAACTTAAATTTCACTTTTTTGAAGTGAAAATATAAGGTATTATATCCTCAAATCAAAGACTATAACCTCAATTTCCTTCAATAGTCATGCTATTACCAGTTCTTCAACTAAGTATTTTCTATTGGCTAATGCCAAATTGAGAATAGCTTATTCTCCTATGTCTTCTTTCCTTTTGAAATTTGCTGTCACTAATTTTGTGGAAGGTCCTTGCCTGGTAATTGTGATAATATTCTTCAGAAAATAAAGGAAGCACAGGAGAACAAGCTATTCTCAACTTGACATTAGTCAATAGAAAGTACTGTATAGCTGATGGAAGTTTGAATAAATTTATGAGTAGATCATTCCTCAAATTATCTGGTCCCAAACATACATTAGGATGTCAGCAAATTGCCTAAGTACTTGTTCTCCTGTGAATTTGTTCTCCTATGCTTTCCTTTCCAGTTTAAGAATTATTGGCCTGCTTTGATTTTTTTCATGTTCCATTTTTAACATGTTTAATGTTGCATGTTCCATTAAAATTGTTTTTCTTATTTGAGTTGCCTTAAAGAAAAAAAATGTGTAATGAATTGTGATTCTACTTTCCTGAATTGCTTACAATGTAAATTCTCAATAAATATATATAAATATCTTTAAAAGTCCCTTGCTACATTAATGTTTTGAATTTAGATGCAACTTTGGGTATGGTATTGATAAAAAAGTGATTTAAAAAAATACTTCTGATCATTATCATCATGCATATTTTAAAAGAAGTTCGTGCTTTTGAAGAAGTATCAGCATTGTTCTTTCTATCCTTAGAATATGAAAAAACAGTCATATCACTTTTTGATTGTGGTCTCTTTGAAAATATTCTTAGAGCAGCTCATTCAGGTATGTATGAAAGAAAATGTAGCAACTCTTATAGGGTATTACTTTTAAACTAATTAAGAATACAATAAGTACAAATAAGAATGCAGTATTATTTTTAATACTGTGTTCCTTTGATCATGTCAGTCATTTCATCTAGAAAAAAACTCAGCAAATAATATATTCAGGCAACACAGTGAAACCTCCATTTAGCTTCAGATGTTATAGTACAAACCAATTTTTCTACCCAACCCTCTCCACAAAATAACAAAAGCATTACTTTAACTGTATGGCTTCAGTGGCAATTTGGACCATTTTTATGATGTTATATAGATGATGCAAATAATACAGTTTGCATCATTTAATGTCATTTTTATTAGCATTATACAAATGATGTAAATTGGCACACTGGCATAACTTGATGTTTGGAGCCAATGGATACTTTATCCATCAAAATGAAGAATGAAATTTAATGATATTGCTTTGTCTGTCTTACAAAGGATGGGGACTATTTTATTGCAAATCAGTACTGGTGCTTTGTGCCAATTCTGCCTTTGATTACTTCAGCTACACTCTTAAATTGACCTGTATGTGACTTTGTGGAACAATACATTTGATTGCTGTTCCTGCCATTCTGGATTAGGGAGAAAGCTCTTGGTAACCCTGCTTCTCTGCTTAAAGTGCATCTGGTTGCTATTCTTTGAGAGTTACATAGAATATCTTTTTTACATAAGTTATACTTTGACAATTTTTCATTAATAAGTTTGTGGGTTTTGTTGTTTCTGTTTTGGGGGAAGATGAAAAAGGGGGGGAAAAGAAAGAGGAAAGGAAAGGAGAGGGGAAATCATAGAAGAGAAGGGCTGGCAAAAGTAATGGATGGCCCCCATCACTGCCCACCCTAAGATGCAATGTTTGACATTCTCCCCGAAGGATGTGGCCCTTACGTTTCCCCAACCTTGTTACCCTTCTGGCATTGCTCTTCTACATCTATATACTTTAATAGTAACGTGTCTGACATAAATAATACTTTTTGATATATCTCTGCATGTATTGCTAATCTTAAGCACTGTTTTTAATTTATACAGGAACAGAGAGAAAAATTCAGGAACTAATGAATACCCGGAAAGGACTGGATGCTCAGATTGAACTTTTAAGAGATTTTAAAGAAATAGTATTTCCTGTCTCAGAAAACAATACTTCAAGTAGTATCTCTGAATAAGCACCATCTTTAAAATGTTCATTGATTTTTTCCCCCAGCTCACTTTGGTATAACACATTTTACATGTGGGTAACTGCTGTTTTCCCATTTTTACAGTTGAGACCTTTTTGATCTAGCCAGTGTTTTACCATTACTTTTAATTTAGAATGTATACTTCCAAGATTATAGCTTCAAATACCATCTATTAGATGAAAATTGAAAGAAGAAAATGAGTGAATTCACCATATGCACTTTATCTGTTGATGGAATTATTAAGAAGCTACTGTAAATCATTCTGGTTTTGGTTTATGGTTATCTTACAGAGCTACCAGATATGGGTTACAATGATCATACAGGGTAAAAAGACAGACAAATACCCAATACTTTCCTGCCTCTTAATGATCATTCAGGGTTTTGCAATTCAGACTCAGTATCTCTTATTATATACACTCACTTAATTTCCCAAAGAAACTACCCTTCCTGCTTCACGTTTTATAAGAAAGATAAAGTGTATGTACTCATACACTTACATACCCTTTGCAGAATTTATAAGATTGGACCATTTTGAAAATTAACATGAATTATGAGCCGAAACACTTTTTAAGAATTTGTATGTGATTCAAATTAAACCATTAGGCATCACATAGCAGCACAATAATTAAACCATACTAATAAAAGAAATAATAAAATAGTCCTGTTCAAAAATTTGCACTTTCAAAATCATGATCCTCAAGTGACTGCCTATCATGCAAGGTATTTAATCTGTTATCAATCCTTTGGGAGGATCTCCTAGAAACAGATGTAGATAAATTTGCAACAAGGACTTCCCATTATGCTTCTGTCTGGCTCTGAGCAGACTTGCTTTCTCAATCTTTACTTTTCTGGTATCATTTTTCTCAATGACAGGGGAAAAAAGTGCTTTTGAGAAACACTCCAGTTAGCAACTTTGCTATGGTTCATCTTCCAATTCACTGATACACTTAGGTAGCGTAACCAGTGATGGGATTCAGCCAGTTCGCACCACTTTGGGAGAACCAGTTGTTAACAGACTACTGAATATTGGACTGCTTCAATAGAGAAAGTGGAAGCCATTTGACTTTAATTCAACTTCTGAAGTATGAGCCAGTTCTGCAAACCAGTTTTAACATGGACAAATCAGGGTAAGTTCAGTGAAGGACAATAGTAACAGAAGTAGTACAAGAAGTACTTGTATTTCCTTCTACAAACAAGGAAGGATTAAATCTCATGTAAACAAGAGATTAAGAGGCTGAGTGACAGCATATTAGGTATTTCAATTAACAGTTGGACAGGACTTTGTAGGTCATCTAGTCCAACCCCTACACTAGAGGTGTCAAACTGGTGGCCTCGGACCAGATGTGTCATGTGCAGGCCATGCCAATCCTAGCTCTGTGAAGGGAAAAACATCACAAAACATCGTGACAGCATGTGACACCATGAGTTTGACACCTGTGCCCTACACCATTTCTGACACATGGTAATCCAGTCTCTTCTTGAAAGCCTCCAGTGATGAAGCTCCCACAACTTCTGAAGGCAAGCTGTTTCATTGGTTGATTGTTCTGTCAGACAATTCCTCCTTATTTCTAGGTTGAATCTCTCCTTGATCAGTTTCCATCCATTATTCCTTGTCTGGACTTCAGGTGCTTTGGTAAACAGGTTGACCCCGACCTCCCCCCCCCATTCTCTCTGACAGCCCCTAAAATATTGGGAGTGTATCATGTCTCCCCTGGTCCTTCTCTTCACTAGACTAGCCATGCCCAGTTCCTGTAACCATTCTTATGTTTTAATCTCCAGTCCCCTAATCATCTTTCTTGCTCTTCTCTGCACTCTTTCTAGAGTCTCAACATCTTTTTTTATAGTGTGGTGACCAAAACCAGATGCAGCATTCTAGGTGTGGTTTACTAAGACTTTAGAGTGTGGTATTAATACACCTTGTGATCTTGATTGAATCCCTCTGTATTAAGGTATTAGTCAATTTGTTCTTCACTGCACACAGTAGTAGTAACAGCTTCAGATTTAAAAAAAGACAGAAATAGCCTTAGAAACAGATGAGCTAATTCCATTTTAATATAGTTTTTTTTAAATAGGGAGATTATTAGAAATCCATGGCAATAGATATGCTAAAGCAGCACAGGCTTTATGCATAAGGGTCTTTTCAGCTCACATGATTCTGACAAGGTAAGAGGACTATGGGGGAAAACCTTAGTCATCCAAGAAGTGATTTCAGTAAACCACCAATAAATGAACAGCACCAAGTCAGAGTCAAGCCTCAGTCACTCCAAGGAGAAAGAAGTGCAACTCATCAGATATGAGAATTAAAATATCAAACTTTTATGTAACAAATACTCCAAAAGACTTAATAGCTTTTCTCATTTATTCACATTTCAGAAATGCTGCACAAATAATTAACTTCCTAATTTCATTCCGACTTTTTTGGTGAAAAAAGGAGTCCATCCAGAATACCACAGTCCTCATATAAAGATGATTTAGTGCATAATTTTAATAAAGTTTAGAACTCACAATAGGCAGGCACCCATCTTATTATAGTTTATACATAATTGCAATGCAAAACAGCTTTCCAACAGTCCTTTACTATGAATGATTTAAGTCCACAAAACAAAACAATAAGTAATTCTATTCCAAACATAATACAATTCAAAGGAAATACAAAAACAATAATTCCAATTTGTTTAGGAAAAACAAGTTGGTTCTTCAACATTTCAAGTTATTGTATAACTCAATGTACTTACAGTGCAAATCTATTATACCCCACTGAATTCAGCGAGACTTATTCCTACAAAGATGTATAGAGGAATGCAGCATTTTTCACAAATTCTTCTCAAATGATTGAGTGCAAGTTTCCTTCACATATATACAGAGAGGATGATTCCTTTTTCAAAACTCCCTTTATTCCATATAAGGTATTTTGCTTCCGGTTGCCATCAGAGAGCTTCAAAAGAACAAGAGGTACCACAATGTGATTACCAAAAATTAACAAACCATCTGCAAAGAACAGTCTCTGACATTATTTTGCCTACTTCTACCCACTCCACCTGTTCTGACTTTTTCAAGAGTTATTTAAAACAGTAAATAGATCCAACTCTTTGGAGTAACAAAACCCACGTAAAGTGCTTGTTATTTAATTTGGAATCCCTTTAAGAGTACAGTTGTTGGGCATTGTGGTTTTATACTGCAGGTGATACAATTATTTGGACCTATGAGAAAAAGGCATGCAAGCTGAGGAGACATAGTCCAAAACAAACACACCTCTCAGTTCTTAAAGGCTCCATATTTACTGGCTTTAGCAATGAATTCCTTTAGCAGAGAACCATCCATTTGCCAGAAGGCAGATGTCTGGGTGACTTCAGTCAAATGATTGATACAAAACTTAAAGCAGAATTCTTCTAAATCCTAGATAGAAAACAAACAAAATATTTAAACTCATTCAAATCAAGTTTTAAATTAAAACAATAGGTCCAACAAGTTCCTAACAAACCTAGCAGACAACTTGTTTTCCAAAAAGTAGAGAAGGAAACAAGGGGACTTTGTATTGGACTTAATACTCGCTAACAGAGATGAAATGATAGAAGGTGTTGAAGCTATAGGAACCTTAGGGGCAAGTGATCATGCAATATTGGAATTCAACATTATGCAAACACAAGCAGTAGAACAAAGTCAAATTAAAGTCTTGGACTTTAAGAGAGCTAATTTCAATAAACTTGGAGAGCTTGGGAAGGATTCCATTGACAAAAATCCTCAAGGAGAAAAACAACTCAAGAAGCTTGGGAAATTTTGAAATGTGAGATTATAAAAGCCCAGTCTAGCACAATACCAATGAAGAAGAAAAATAATACCTCTCAAAAGAAACCAGCATGGCTGCAAAAAGAACTCTCTGACAAATTGAAAGACAAAAAGGACAAGTATAAAAAGTGGAAAGAGGGGCAAATAACTAAGGCAGAATATCAGCAAATAGC
>JANHFT010006181.1:0-13267 GCA_032467955.1 Pseudoxenodon macrops | reverse complement strand
TTTCGGAGTATAAGATGCACCTTTTCCCCCCTAACAGAGGGTGGAAATGTTGGTGCATCTTATACACCGAATACAGCAATTTTGGCCTCCTAAGCCCGGCCACTGCATCCCATTTTTGTGAAAAATGGGCCCATTTTTCTCAAAAACAGGGTCCACAGAGGGCTTGGGAGGCCTGCAGAGTGCTCCTGGGGAGGACAAAAACTTTTTTTTTTCTTAGTTACCTCTTTAAAATCTTGGTGCGTATTATACACCGGTGCGTCTTATAGTCTGAAAAGTACGGTAACTAAGGGAGCTTTGCTTCATTGCACTTGTCATCTTTTATCTTTATATTTCATTGATTTGATGGAAAATTGTTTTTGACTGTTTTGCCAGAGTCACCCAAGAAGCACAAGGCAGCTGATAAATAAATAACTTTGCCGGAGATAAGAAACTGCTTCTCAGGGGGCAACCTTTTCTCACAAGAAAGAAAGAAGCTGTCGAGAAATATCTGAAGAGTGGGAAATGATGGCTGGTGATTCTAGACAGACACTCGAAGTGTTGGAGGTCTGTCCTTTCCAGGTGATCCTGGGACAAGACTCTTGCAATATCCCTCAGTGCAGTCCAGAGAAGACAGGCGTTGGCTGCAAGGGAGAGACAGCCTTGGGGCAAAGGAAATCAGGTGCTGGCAGCACAAAATAAAATGCCTGCTGGCATAATAGATCAACTCTATGGAGAAAGGGGGTTGTAGGGGAAAAATTAACTACATTACATGCAAAGAAACTGCTTCTTTCGATATATGGGCACAATTAATGATAAATCACTGCCACCTTCCTATTCCTATTTAGCTGAAGCAGAGAAGGGAAGAAAGTGTGGGTGGAAGATAGGTACTATGTATTAACTGCCTTAACAGAATACTGCATACATTATTTCACAGGTATGAAAAGAAAACTTAATAAATTTGCCTTTCTTTGTTAATAAACAGGGGTGGGGAATCAGGAAGAGCCTTTTTTGTACCACGTATTGGATTATTCCCCCTGAACTGAAAGTGCTTGTTAACAAAATGCACGCACGAATCTGTTTTCTAGAGCCATGAATTAGAGGAAGGTGATACAAGCCTATTCCCAGTTCACCAAGCATTAGCTGCAGTGGCATTTACCTCTCCTTTTCCATCATGATTTGCACTGGGCTGAGATGGTTGCTTTTGTTGCCAGTCCCCAACTGCCCATAAGTGTTTGCTCCCCAGGCATACAGTAAACCCTCATCTGTTAGTGCTAGCGTGTGTGCATAGCCACAGACAATCTGCAAATAAGTTTGTAAAGAAGGCAGGAGTTAGTATACATACCACTCCAGAATAGCAGTGAAAAGAGGTTATCACTGAAGCATAATACAAGCTGCATGCTTGATATGCTAGAAGAGAAACCCTTATAGGAGGCATAAAAACTCAGTTATTATTAACAGTTTTATACCATATTTTTTATATTTATATATTTATTTATACCATATACCATATCAGTTGGCTAGTGTCTAAAAACTGATTGGTAATTCTTCAATCCCAAATCTATACCCCAACTAGGACTGTGCACACTTCCACAATTATTAGGGGGAAACAATGACCTCTAGCAAACATAGCATCTTTCTGCTCTTCATGAAATAAGATCAGTCTTTTCCAGGATCCCAAGAGCGACTGAAAAAGGATAATTATGGTTTATGAGTTCATTTTAATGGGTGGATTCCCTTAAGCAGCAGCAGCTTCCTTTTACAATCTCCAAATCTGGAAAATGTGGGCTGCTTTAATGAAGAGCAGAGATGAGGTGTTCAAAGGAGATCTGAAGCACTTACAGGTAGTTCTTGATTTAGAACCACAGCTAAATGATAGTTAAAAGTTATAACAAACTTGAAAAAAGTTAAGTTATAACCCGTCCATGAAGTTATGACTGCTGCACTACCTTGCAGTCATGTATTTGCATTTTGGGTGCTTGGCCAGTGGCTTGCATTTATAGCTCTTTGCAGCATCCTGCAGTCATATGATTACATTTTGCAACATTTTTTTTTTCTAGCAAAGGCAGCATTGGATAAACTGGATTCAAACTTATAACTACGGTATGTGATGCAGTAATTCATTTAACATTGTAAAAATAGTGGTACAATTGAGTCTGGTCATATGGTAACTCAATTTACAACTGCAATGATTTACGACCAGAATTCCTGGCTCAGTTGTGGTTGTAAGTCAAGGACTACCTGTACTCTTTAATTGTTCCTGCTAGTGCCTGCTATTACTAAAGCCAAGACAATCAAACATGCTGGAAAAGCTGAAACACAAATATTCAAGAATGTGTACACTGAATGCCTGTACCACAGCTCTGACTTTGCACTTCAGATACTACATGTTCTATATTATGCAGATTCCAAATGCCTTGAACAGCAATTAGTCTGTCAGGGAACAGCACAGACCAATCTATGGTATCACCACCTCTGGTGCCTCTCAGTTCTTGTCCTCAAATGGCATACGTAAGCTGTAGAAATCCATCAGAGCCATCTATAATATACTGAAGAGAAGGACAAGATTGCTAAGAGAGTATGAGGGGCAAACGATAAAGGCCAAGAGCCTAAAACTGATTTGGCTACACCTGATTTTGTTCAAGCTTTCAGGAAACTTTTCATTTCATTTGCTCTAAATATCCCAAGGTCATTCTCCAGGAACATCTAAGAATGCACCTGTTTGCACGGTTAAAGGCAAAATGTTCAATGTACATAACTTCCTATCCACTTATTAAAAAATCGGAATTGGAAGAGATTCCAATTATCTCATTAACAATAAATGTCCCAAGATTAGGGACAATTTTCCAACAATCATTCAAGTAACAGAAAACACAGATCTCTATACTCACCTGCATTACACACACACCTTGAAGTGCTGCCACTCGGCATGGAGTTAACTGATTACCATTATTTCCCAGACCAAGTTGTCCATTACCGTTGTAACCCCAGCCATAGACCTGAGGTGAGGATATTGTTAATCATATACAGTACTTTATTTCTACCCAAAGAGTTCCTGTCCTGGGAGAATCGACGTGCTAAACTAGCAGAATTTCAAAAACTTTGAAATAGAATGCACTGAAAGAAACCTTATTTTAAAACAAAGTCTTGTACTATTTCCTTTTTCATTTCCTATGTTTGTAAATACATTATTTCAGAGGAGAAATCTTAATTTTATATTAAGTTTTTTTACAGAGACAGAAACTGTTTTCCATAGTTTACAGATTATTTTTGGATGGTGTAGAAGTCTGGATTTCTTAAGAAACAGAAGGATTGGATGAATGCTACTCTCCATTGTGAAAGATAAGGCAAGCAGATGTAATATTATAATCAGTTTTCCATTTGCACATATAAGAAAGATATTCCACACTTATGCTTATAAAAGGTTACTGCACTTCAGAAGTAACTACACTTTTTATGCAATCATCCCTATTTTTGAGCTTCTTATTTGTATCACTACTAGTAACAATTAAGATAAAGAGAATTAGCATAAACTACCTAGTTCAGAGCGGGGAGGATGAATACTGACACATTGGTCGTTAGAGACAATACTTCACTTAAGATACCTGGAAAGAAGACTAACTGCTACTGACAAGAAATGTCATTGGTCTGCCTATAGGTGTTGTAGTCTAGTGACAATGCCTTACATTAAGTATCTTAGTTAGTAGATCAGCTGGCTAAGTTATGACCTAGGAAGATGCTATGCAGCTTGCAGCCAGTTCCAGGCAGCTTGTTCCCTATCATTCTGGAAGTTTCTGACAAATTGAAGGAACACAAACTGGTCTACTTCCTCCTCATCTGTAGCTTTCTATGGTAGTTTATTCCAGTAAAACCTGTTGGCATTCACACAAGTTTGAGCTTACTGTCACTGAATCCTAGATCCGGTACTAACACTCCGTAAATGGATATTGAAATAAGCAAGGCCTGTACTACTTGGAAAGCAGCCCTGGGATTTTTGGATAATAAAACTATAAGGAATGATAAGAGATGTAAGTCAAAAGGTCTCACAGACTGAAGACTAGACATCTTTTCCCAGGTATTACTGAGGCTGCAGAATTTCAGATAATTTCTCTGAATTGCTGATATTCTGAATCTATTTTAATTGGACATATGTTTGAAGAGAACAAAAAGGAAACTCTTCCCTTGAATTAAGCCAGTCTCCAGAAGAGCAAGAGCTTTTCCGGAGCTTTTCTGCAAAGAAGGTTTGTCTTCATTCTGCAGCTCCTTACCTCATCTCCCCACATCACACATTTCTCTTTTATTTTTGGGTTAAGCATTTTTCCAAATTTAATTTGAAAATTTTGCAACGTTTGGCTAATTTATAAATTCTGTGCTAGTTCACATCCTCCATAGAATTTTTAAAAATGCAAGGGAGGGAAATTGACTGAAAATTTCTCCCGACTTCATCATTTTGACTACCACCAGAAAATTCTTCACAATTATCTTCAGAAACATGCTCTAGTCAGTGAAGAGAACATCTTTGTGCAAAAAAGTAAAATGTAATCTTGACCTGCAGAACAAGTAGATGAGGTTTTTTAAAAAAAATATCTCAATAACTAAACAACACTTTGTTGTACATTTTCCATCAAATACTTATACAGGAACACTTCTGTTTGCAAAATCAGAGGCAAATGTGGAAGACCAACAGATGCTTACCTCCCCATTATCTATGACCACAACGGAAGAGGTTTGACCGCAGGCAATGCTGACTGCTACCTTAGCCTGTAAACAATTGGAGACTCTGCGAGGAGTTGGCTGGTTTGCAGTTGATCCTGACCCGACTTGTCCACAGTTGTTATAGCCCCAGGCGTATACCTTTTAACAAAGGACAAAGAGGGAGAGACACCCAGGAAGCATACCACAAACCTTACTAGATAAGCAGAAACATTTCCCCAAAGCATATACCATTTAACAGTGAAGGTACCAAAGTAACTCATTTTACAAGCCACAGAACAGGTAGCATGGCCATTTATGATATACTTCAAAGTACTGATATTATTAACTTCTAATTGCTGGCAACACAAAGCCATTGATATGGAAGTCTCTTCTAACACACTTGGCTAATGCAAGAGTGTGCATTTTACCTTGTAGCATCCAGGCAAACCTTCAGTTAGAAAGCAAACATTTTTCTGCAGGAAACTAGAGCAGGGACCCAGTCGAGAGGGATCAATTTATTTGGAATCAATGCCTGTTACTACTTCCCCCCCCCCAAAGATAGTTTAAATACAGTTTTACAAGTTAAATGTAATGTTCGTCCCTGAATGAAGGAATGGCCCAAATTCATTGGATAAAGGAAAAGGCAGCCCATCAGCTTTGTGTTGTTTGCCTTCCTCCAGTGTCAGACTGCATTTTTCTCAGCTTCCAGCATTCAGCATTGACTAGTAGAGGATAAACAACACAATCTTTCTCCCTTAATTTTTTCCTATTCATTCTAAAGTAGGGACCATGCATTAGAGGTGGGTTGCCTTCTATCCACAAAGTCTTTTCTGCCTTTTTCAAAAGAAAAAAAAGTCACATAGAAATGAAGGAAAAGAAAGAGAATTGTATTCTACCTTAAAGAAAGCCGCAAGTATGCTTACAGCAGCACCAGAACTCTCTCTCTCTTCTTCCTAATTCTTCCTCTTAAGAAAAAAATCTGCTAGTGCAAACCTGTTAGGTGGCCCAATCCTCATTACTAGAGGAGGAGGAGGAATGCTACACTACTATGAGGCATAAGGAAGGTCAACTCAGAACACAGCCTTCAACTCATGAACAATGATAAAAGGTCAACTGGCAACAGAATCTACATATCAAAAGTTATCTCCTTGGCAAAGGTTACAGCACTTTCATACTAGGCAATTTTCAAAGATTTATATCTGATGTCTTCAAAACTAACTGTAAACTTTCAAGACTTGAAATGGAACATTATCCCCTTCATGTAAAACAAATAAAGTCTAGTACCCATTAGATATGAAATTAAACAGGCTCAGCCTGACAGAAGAGACCACAATGCCTCCAAATGTTATCCCAGAGTCAGACACTTTCCTTAAACATGTACCCACACAATTTAAAGGAGCCAAGTTCCAAATTTCTGCATCTATTTTTCTGAAACTGGTCCTTTTCTTACTAAAACAGGTATAGTATATCTATAAAATGTATTCTATCCAGCTGAAAAATTGGGAAATTTCAGCACTTATAATTCCCCAAGCAAAGGGGAAATTCAAGCATCATTATTCCAAGTTTTATTTTTGAATCAGAAAGCCTCCTAGTAGATCAAAAGAAAATAGGTCACTGTCTCACTGGGCACCAAATCAATGAAGCCCATTCTATCTTTATTTTTATACATGAAATCTTTTTTTATTGTTGCTACTGAATGCTTGTACAAAATATAAAAACCCCATGAAATCAGATTGCCAAGAATAGCATATTTCCTCTATAAAGTTAAGAACTTTTATTGTTAAGATAAAATATTTTACTGAGAAAACACAGATTAATGGTACTATCAATACCCTTTCTTCAAGGATAATTTTCAAACATTTACCAAACAAAAGTACATTCTTAAAGCAAAACTTAAAGCAGAACTTACATCTCCATCAGATGATAATGCAAGAGAATGGTGGGAACCGCAAGCTACTTCAGTTACTTTCTTAATGAGCAAATTAGTAGAAATCTGAATAGGCGTCACACCCTGGTTGGTTGTCCCATTCCCAAGCTGACTATATCCATTATGTCCCCAGGCATAAACTTCACCATCTACCCAAGAATAAACAAAGTAATGACAATGAAACATGCAATTAGGCAACTTTTGTACACCTACTTAGACAAAACAAGATTATTGCATTTTAATAAGCCCTATCATTATGCTTGGTCACATAATCAGGTTGGGTGTGGCTTTTTAATCTAATTATTATGGTCATTTCTCTAATGACTTGTTTTATGGGAGGATAAGACAGTGGTACTTGAATGAATTGGCATTACTTGACTGGGAAAAGGTTAAACAGCAATTAGCTAAAATTAAATACACACATTCTTTCTGTAGTGGGAAGAATGTAAGTGAGCAGTATATTCTTCATCTTTAAAACTTATCATATACATTTATCTATGTTAAACATTACAGTTATTTTAACTACGAAACTTCAGTATGCAAAGATCTGACTCTCTTCAGAAATTTATAATGCTGGGGAAAATGAAAATAAAGAAGAGGATGACCAGAAGCAAGATGGACAGTTACAACAACAATGGGTGCATGGTTGGAAAATCTGGAGCTAGGTCTTGCAGAAAATCTATCTATTGGTTGAAAAGACTTGACAGCAACTTGATGGGATATAGTTTATCAATCAACTAAAGGAACATAAATGAGCATGTTATCCAACATGATCACAAACTAAACTTCCAACAGGCTTTAAATATTCATTTACTGTAAATTTAAAAAACCTAACTTCTAAATATTTGTTGACACAAGGAATGTTGTTTTACCATATATATATTTTTTAAATTAAAAAGGAGTTAAAATTCAATTTCTGTCTCCTGTGGAGATATAATTATGCCACCACCACCCTATGAACCTCAGTCAGTGAGAGAAACTCTCCCAAAAAGATGCAGACTGACAGAAGCAGACTCCCTCGCTACAACCATTTTTGCATGCTCCAATTCCATAACTAAGAATCACGTGCTTAGATTTGTGCCTCTAATATTGCTCAGAAAAAGTTTCCCACCTTCTGTACTAAGGATCACATGCGGCCCACTTCCATAGCTAAGACTGCAGATCCTCTTTCCGCATAAACCTTCAAGTTTTTTTGGTACAATGGTACTCTGATTATCTCCAGTTCCCAGACAATTACTGCAGTTTAGTCCAAATACAAACACCTGGAGGAAAAAAAGCAAAACCAATCAGCTGACATGGGTATGTTCATTTATGGCACGATAAAAAAAATCTAAATTGACTTTGCAGGGCATAACAGATTTGCAAGGAAACTGAGATTTATAATAAATATGGAATAAGGGACAGATAGAAGTTAAATCAGGTTTAAGAGTCTACACATCATTTCCAGTTCAGACAGGCTATTTGGAAATGTCTTTGGCTTGAAACAGTTTCAAGTTAAAAATGTTTCCAAATGACCAAAGATTTCTCTGTGTTTTATGCTTAACTAGTTTGTTTTCACATAGCAAAGTAGCGATGTATAGCTACTTTGCTATGTGAAAACAGAAATAATGTAGCTATTTTTGTACAAAGTAGCAAAGTAGCTTCCTATAGCAGAGTTTTAAGTACTTTCTTAATCTATAATGTCTCATGACATTATAATTACTTGGGTAATTATTTATTTTAAGGTAACTGACCTTATTTTAGCTATTTATTTCAACTTGCAGAAAGTTTGTGGTTGGTTCCTGGCTGCTTTTTGGTTTGAAACCAGTCAGGTCTTGTAAAGTTTCCATTAATATATGGAGGAGTGACCAAAATATATTTTATCTAACACCTGATGTAGATAGTAATAACAGTCCCCATATAGGCATTTCCATCTGTTAGAGGAACGTCTATGTGACTTGTACTCTAAAATGTAAAGCAACTTGCTCTTGTTAGGTGTAGGTGACCTTGGAGAAACAATCCAACTGTTAGCAACATGCTTCAAGCCTGAAAGAGAAAGCTTGAAAAGCAACTTAAGCTGATTTAGCCTTAATTCCTTTGGGTATAAGAGGGAGGGAAAAGCAAACACAATCAGGCTTTTCAAGATTCTGTTGCCATTGCCTATCTCAATAAAGTAGAGATTGGTCACTCTTGAGCAGTCCCTTCCCTGATTTGGCCACCTTGCAGAGTTAACACCAAGTGTGGTGGTGGACAATAAAGATGTGCAATATGAAGGTTTGGCCACAATAATATCCAAACTTGCTTTCAATTAAATAACATAAGTTGTTAAAAATTAAGTTGTTAAAATTTAAAAAAAAATCACAAAGCAGCCTTCCCAACCCCAATTTCCTCCTGATATGTCCCAATACAGTACTTTCTAAAAAAATGCAGAAATGGAGATGTGCAGCAATGAAAGAGAAACAATCTGGATGGGACTTCATGGGAGGAATTCATTGCACTGATTGGTCCATTCATAGAATAGAATAGAATTCTTTATTGGCCAAGTGTGATTGGACACACAAGGAATTTGTCTTCAGAATGGAGTCCTGTTATCTACTTCCTGATGAAGCCCTCCACAGAGATATGAGCACAGGGCAGTCTTCTGGGGAAAAAGGGTTTTGTTTTGAGGTTACAAAATATATGTTCTGTAATTGTATACAGGGTATTTGAAAGTGATGCCAAGTAAAGTAGGAAGTAAGTCCTACTTATGGCTACCTATTTTATAAAATCTTGTTTTCTGAGGCAAGAGAATATTAATTTTAGCTGTAAGGAAGAAACTACAATATTCATCTTCTTTAAACTCTGAGATTTATGTTTTAAATACTGATTAATTGTACAGGTATGCTATATGCTATAAAACAAAAGTTTGCTATTTTTATATTACCCACTAGTATCCAACAATGTTATAGAGAAAGTAAACACACCTATGTAAGTACTATAATCTTACCTCATCACTGTGGGTGATATATATAGCTTCATTGGCAGATGTTCCGAATACACATGCTTTTCGAATAGTTGCCATTTCTTGAGGTGAAAGCAATGTAAATATAGGCCACTTTCCGACCTCCATCATAACTTTGCTGACAGATACAATGTTATTTTATCTGTCATTTAAAATGGTCTCATAGTATTCTCTGGAATAAAAGAGAATCTATTCTTATTCAAGTATGAATTAAGTCCATTTCTGTGGTGGGGTCTTTCATGGGTGTCATGATGATCTTAGGGCTGCCCCAAATATTATTAGACAGATGGTCCAAAGAGGGAGGGGATAGTTAAAATAAATATGTAAATATCTGTACTATTCCATTTTTACAAGACATAAAAATGAAAACTGGAAATTCAAGGAATCATTTTTTAATTTGGAAGGAAAGGATTGTTTTTTAAGGAAATTGAAGATTCAAAACACGCAACTTCAAAAGTTATACAAAATGCAATCTATGGTATTAAATATCTAAATAATAATTCCAAGTTGCAGCTCCCAAAACTGGAGAGTGCTGCCAAGTTCCTAAGAGAGACACAGAAAGATCTTTATCCTTGAAAATTGCTGCAGGTCACTTTCTGCCAAATGCTGGGCTCTTTTTTATTTTTTTGCTCACCATTAAAGTCTCATACCTGAAAAGTTTTTGCCTACCACATTTTGCATCAATTGGTGCAATATCCTTGTGATTACAGTATAAGTACATATATTCACAAAGGTAACTATCAACTAATCATCAATATCTATAAATCTATCCCCATTTGGTGGAGAAAATGTATAAGGTAGAGAAAATAAGTGGATATGATAGAATAGTGCATGAAGCTCGCTGTCACGCAAAAAGTCCAAAACAAGAGCCAAATTTTTATTCTGTTTGGGTAAATGCAAGTACTACATCTATATCCTCTACCCTGATCCTACTGACTTGGCACCTGCCTTCCATTTAACTTCATCTTCTGAAGCATTTTGATCTAGACTAGAAGACAAGCAACCACACACCCTGCTTTGCCTGAAGTTCACCGAAAACTAATCACAGAAGGAAACTGATTATAACTGGGAATTTTGCCAGGACAAAGTGTTGTAATGCCACATAGGACACCTTAACCAATTTGTCAAACAGTATACATGATTACAAGTAATGCAAATTAGGACATTCATTTTGATAAGTAGCATACATGTTTACTCTGCCTGCCCCTGCAAAAAATGTCAGGGATTCTTTCACAGCGCCAAGATTTTTAACAAAAACGATTTGTGTTACAATTTTTTCCCAATAAGTGGAAGGAGTGGGGTTTGATAATGGGGGATTCTAAATTAGGTCATTTTTCCTGATCTGAAGATTTCTTGCCCAACTTCTGTAATACTACAAGAACCTATTATTAACAACGCCCCTCTCTCAGAGAAAGCACCCATGCAGTGCCCTTAATATTCATCTTGAACTGATTTATTTCCCAATTTATTTTGAGGCTTAATTTTGTTCCTTACATTTGCTGCATGTATGTACAAGTATCTGAAAAAAGAGCAAGCAAACAGGAACTTGTAACTATCAATGCATCATTCTCACTTATAGCTTCTTGGTACCAGCATTTTTTTCTTGGTACCAGCATTCTAAAAAGTATTACAGTCCTAGATAAATCTCTAACACTATTGAATCTTTCCAGCATCTTAAGTGCTAATATAAGTCACAATGACCCTATTACAAAAGCATTAAAGAACAAAATTGGTATACTATATGATTTAAAAAGCTAGACATAACAGAAATAGAGGATCAATACTACAGAGGTTTCTGAATGCAGAGTCAGAAATTATTTCTCAGCACATTCACAATCTACAAATATTGTGCAGAATAACATTATTAAAAGATATCAGCATATTAAACAATTGAGCCCCAGGAAAGCTTAAGTCTCATTTAATTATTTGAAGGGATGTAGTAAGAGATGCTCTGAACTGAAGGTGCACAAACGCATCAGGACATCAGAAAAATACCTGGCAGGATTTTTTTTCCCCTTCAGAAAGTTACTGTACTATAACAAGTAAGGCTTGTACTTAGAAGATGAGAAGTGTATTTCTCATTCAGTAACTCACATAAGTCCCAGCATATTTTGCTTGGTTATAAAGGAAAGCAAGTCCAGGAAACGTGTGATAAAACCAAATATATATTCTTTCCTAGATTTCTGAGCAAGCTATTATATTTTCTCAGTTTGGGAGAGGTTCACAGACGTTCTACTCCCTGGTAAAGTCCAGGAAAGGCACCCCCATTAGCAGTTCGTGGCTCCTGGGCAGGGTTGCCAATGCTGGGTTTTTAAACCCAGATCTCAGTTTTTCAATGTCTTTCTGGATTTCTAGGTGTTTTTTTTTAACTTTAAAAATGTAAAGTGTTCTATACTTACATTATGTTGTACATATTAAATGGGTAAAATAGTTTAGCTCAAAACTGATTTATTGTGGAGACGGGTGTGTGTGTTAACCTGTTCTTTTGTGTAGAACCTGGCTTTATTTGAGAACGACATCTTGATATATGTTTTTTCTTAAGAAAACCCAGCTGGTGACCCTGTCCCGGACCTCCCGATTCTCCACCCCTCCCCGAAGACTCGTGCCAACCCGGAAGAGACCGAGGCGTGTGCTGTTTATTTCCCAAACTGCAGCCAACGAATCCACCCTCCCTTTCATACGCAAGAGCCAGACGCTCCCGTTATTCTTCCACTTACATGCGTAACAAGATAGGAGAAAAGAGGCCAACCTGTTCTTTCTTTCTGTAGGAAGTCGCCGAAGAGAAACGGGGGCAGGGGCCGGTCCTTCTCAAGACCCCCCCTCCTTTTGCCCGACTGCTTGAAGGCAAGAAAATGATCGGAACCAGCTTAGCAGAGCGGCCCAATAGCAGGGAGCGGCTTCGCGAGGCTTGGAGGGAAGTAGAGGGCGGAGGCTCCTTCGGCGCCTCTTTTAAACAGGAGTGGAGCCCCGCCCAGCCGCCCCTCACGCCTCTCCTTCACCTGTTGCAGGTTTTGCAAACGCCGACTCTGCCGAGCTGCCCCGGAGCTAGCAGGAAGCGGAGAAGCAAAGGAACTGACCCACCACGAGCGCATGCGCCGCGGGCATGAGATTTATAATGCTAGCGTCTTTTCTTCTTGCGCGTCTTTCTGCATGCCCTCTTCTGATTCGCTCTGGTGAAGCTATAGTGAGGATGACGAGGCAGAAGAAGCTATTTTCGTGCTTTTAGTTTTTCTGATCCTTTTTTTTTTTAAAAGCAAACTAGGTTGTCTTTACGACTAGTAAATCTGGGCTGCAATGTTGCGGACAGCGCCAATTGGCCAAAAAAGATGAAGCTTTTGTTATTTTGCAACACTGCCATCTAGCGGCTGCCTGGAGCTTTCCAACCCAGATCTGGTAGCAATCTCGCTCCCCCCACGCCTCGGTTTTCCCAGGAGAGAAACCATTGGGGGACGGGGGGACGGGACCGATGACAGAGAGGCAACAGCTGTTCTCGAATCTTTTGCCTTTTCAGTTATTTCTACTCTGATCGAAGAAAAATATTGCAAAAAGTCCACAAAGTCAAAAGAAGCATTTCTGTCATAGAACTCATTTTAGAGAAAAAGACTATTCTAGTGTTGGAGGAAATGTCCATCTAGGTTCTGTTCCAAGTGGGGAAGAAAACACTGGAAACATGGAGACTGCTTGGAAAG
>JANHFT010006180.1:67868-83399 GCA_032467955.1 Pseudoxenodon macrops | reverse complement strand
AAGGGTTCGGTGAATGCGCATATGAAACTGGTGGGGGTCAGTACCTCCAACAAGGTTAAGAACCACTGCTCTAAAGGATCGATGAATGCAAGGTTATATGCTAGAGATTGTAAATATTTGCAACAGTTAAAAGCACTCTTCTCGTTATTATTTTTCTTAAAAATGTATTTTTCATGACAAATATTATATTTATATTAACATAATTAATATTTTATATTAATGGTATTAATTAAACAGGTTTAATGTTCTTATTTTTACATTATTCAATAAATATTCCCAAATTGTGATAATTTAACATTTTAATGCAATACATATCAATAATTGAATGCTAAACCATTTGCTAACCATTTCATTTTCTCACATATTTTATTTTCATTGTATAACACTTTTGTAATATTCAGCAGCTGTATTTGTGCAAAAATCCTGTAACGCAAGTCTATTCACTTTACCATATTTTCTCTAAATCAACAAATTAACAATAAACTTTCTCACATTTATACTTTTCCTAATGACTCGTTGAAAAGAAAAACCTGGTCTGCATGTAGTCAGCATAAAGCTGCACACATTTTCCAGGGTTTTGCTCATTGCCACCTTGTTTACCCTCACAAGATCTACAATCTCTGCAGTTTTTGCATTCATCCTTGTAACCTTTACCTCTGATTACAGAAAAATAAAAGTATTCTTTCACTGCAGATGCAGTTTTCATACACATCAGATGCCTTGTACAGCCATTCCAAAAATAAGCTACATCCACATTTTAATGTTAACATCCACATTTAAATATTTCTCCAGCTTATAAAGGGCTACTAGAACACCATATAAGATACGTGTCTTATTTTAATCTTCATCAAACAAACTAACTTTACATTTTTTTCCTTTTACTTCTACCCATCTTTATCTTTAATTCATTCAAATGTTGTTTGTTGTTACAGGATTTGGTCTCTCTTCAATTTTACTTTTTTCCTGCGCAGAGCTAAAGCCTTTTATATATCCAATTAAAAAGACATTGCCCTGGTCATTGTCTTTGGTTCACCCTTTTTATTTCCACTTTGATTTTCAAAAGGACAAACCAACTTCTTTTGTATATCCAGTGAAAAGTCCTGATCGGTGTCACTGTCTGGACTTGTCATTTTTAATTCAAATTGAATAGCCTTCTCTACTGGTAGCCTTTGCTTAATGACCATTAGTTCAAAATTATGACGGTACTTCAGTGGACTTACAACCTGTGGCCAAAATGTTGGCCATTGCAATGCCCCCAAGTTCATGTGATGAAAATTCAGGCACTTGGCGGCCTGCCCACCCTTATGATCACAGCAAACCCCCAAGCTATGTTTTAAACACCTGGGAAGCTCCAATGATATGACGTGGAACAGCTACCTTCCTACCCTATGAAGGGCCAAACACCCAAGAAGCCCCAATCTTCAGGCAAGCCTTCAGCCTCCTGGCAACTGCAGCCAAGTATGATCTGAACTCTGAGTGGGTCAGGCAGGAAATTAAATTCAAGCCCTGCCCTGCCCTGCTGTACTCTGTCCTTCCTATCTTATCATGAGATATTGAAAACGAAGATAACATGACTGTGACAGCAGCCATTAGAACTAAAGCAGCCGCACCTTCCCCATATTTCATTCTTTTGGGTGTCTTGGGTCACATTTGTAAGTTAGCCCATTTGAGTTACTTTGGTTCAAACATTGTTGTGTTTTTGATGCACCGTTTCACCCAGTTAAAGGTCATGACAATGGCAATTTCAGTAGTGTGTAGGTAAGATTTTTGAAGCCTGAAACACATAAAGGTGTAGCTCTGAAACCTCTTGTTCCGGAAGACTTTTGGATGACTAGATCCACAATGGCTTGGTGATTGTTGATGCTACCTCCTGTCTTCAAAAATGGCATCTGGCCTCTAACCCTGGCATGTGAAAGATACAGGATTCTCGTATCCAATACTGCCTTTCTCAAGATTAAAGAGTCCAAGTACAGAAATTGAAATGATTTCACCAATGCTACCATCTACCGCCCTTTAGTAACAGTGACTCAAAGATTCAGCCTTTCCTTCTCCTCCTTGGAAGAATCTCACATCTGGCTGCTCTGCCTAGATTTCCACAAAGATACTGGAAAGGCTCAAAATGACATTACAGATCACATGAGATTCCTCCCCTTTCTTTCCCTGTCCAAGAACATAGGCTAAAATATAAATGAAACTGAAATCACACAATCTCCTCAAAAGTATAGGGGACTCAGAAGACCCCTACTCAGCCTTTTTCTGTGGACTTTTCCGGGGGGGTTTCCCCTTTGTTTAAAAATGACATTTTCCCTGTTATGTGGACTTCATCCAAACTATATTTTTTAGTAGAAATTCTCCCGGAGCATCTGCAATGTAGCAATGACCTTCAGTGCAAGAATAGCTCTTTTTAAAAAGAACTTTAAAGGTTTAGTGCCAGAATCTGTAATAATAGTTAGGCACTCTTTTAAAGGATTCCATAATTCAAAAAAAAAACCTGAAATCCATACCCTTTTCTGTATTTTTATAACTGCCCTCTCATTTTTTGAACCCTTTCTGTGAACTTAATATTTCATTCTTGATTCATTTCCCTATGAAACCTTTTTCAATTTTTTTTATTTCTCCTCATGATGGAAAGCCTGAATAATTTGTTCTATGTTATAATGATTGTTAGAGTTTTCTTAACCTAATTTCTAATGAAGAGTTTAGATTTTTTTTCATATCCATGCTTTCTTCTGACAGACTGAAAGGCTAAACTGTATGATTAAATAAATTTATATGAGACACAAAATCAAGAATAATTTGTATCCTATTCTCTTTTTCTTCTATCTCTATGCAGTACAATTCTAGCTCTTTGAGTTTAGTAAGGTAACTTTTACAGGTAAACCTGCATTCTTAATGATAAAAGATTGGCCATGAGTACCAGTATATTCCTGAAGCCATTCAATAAAGAGAAATTCCACCTTTTTAAAAGTGCTTGTTTTTATGATTAAAGAATGAATTATTGTATTTGCAAAATCAGTTAGAAGCTTCAAAGCAAAAAAGTGTTATACGGTAAGTCACAAAATGAGCTAAAGGAGACACCCTATTCAACTGATTTAATAATTATTGAGTAAAGGATATGGGGGCATCCAGGATGTTGGAAATTAGGTTTACACGAATAAACATAAAAGACAAAGACACTGCCATTCTGTATTTAAGAAAGTATTAGTCTACAGAACCATACATCAACCTTTATTTCTGAGGACACTGAGGTAGGTGGAGTTAGGATTAAGGGAGATTTGGCATATTTACCTAAAAAGAAGATAAGTTTAAGACAATTTTAAGACTATGAGTTTAAGACAATTTCCGCACTCTTCAAAGGAAGATTAGATACGGTTAGAAACATACACCCATAGTCATATTCTTGTGGAATCTTAAACCCTTCCTATTTTAAAAATAATTTAGGAAACCATAGATTTGCTTTTTGTGTGACCCCTGATATTGTAGCTGGTGCCGCATACAACCCCAGAACTGAAAAACCTGGATTTAAAACAAAAACTAATCTCCCCAATGTATAATAAACAGAAATATTGCCAATAAATAGAACTAGCCACCTAATTACTACAATTGACAATTGGGTAAAATTCTCCTCAGCCAAAATACTTAAGAAAATACGAAAGATGTATGAAAAGATTATTTTTTTAAATCCAGCAGTTAGGTACATTTCTCGGTTTTACTTACAACAAAGCAAACACAGGTCTTTTTCTATAATTCTTGAAACCTAAGTATCCATTGGTGTGCAATCTAAATCCCTTTCTCACCATTGTCATTCTCATAATATTAGACAATTGATTCACAGTCATTTACTAGTTCAACTATTCCTTACTAAATAGCTACTTGACTGTTTGCAACGGTAAACAGGAATCCTGCTGAGAAGCCCAGCGTACTGTGCTGTGACTAATTCCTGTGTTACACAGGTCAAAGAGCAACATAACATCCATTCATTACTGTATAAAGTACCACGTTGTAAGAGAAAAGTTGAACTGCAGAATAGAGCCCTGGAGTAGCCGGGTTGCAGCATTTTGCATGTCGTGCTCTTTGCTTTATTTCAGCATTGACCCAGTTCATTAATGTTAATTTTATTAGTGCATTAGCTTCGTTTCTGCAATTATTAAACGCTTTTAGGGGTTTTGTAATTTGATTTTGTCAGTGCCAGTTTTTGCATGATACAAACCCTATTACTATTGCCTGAAAGCAGTTTTTATTCCAGCCTGATATATCTCCCACATGATAAGCCAAATTATGTTAATATATTGTAAATTTATGCTTAAATAATTTGCTTATATGGTAAAAAATTATTTTATAGAAAAGTGCTCAGCGATGTTACATTTGTCTTCCTGTTTTTTTATAGTACCCAACAGGCAGCCCTTCCCTCCCCTTTCAGCGCTAACTAGGAAGAAGAGAATAAACATATAATGAGAACTAATGCTTCCCACATATGTTTTTCATCTATAGAATAGGACTAATATTATTTTTGTTGTTGGTTCATTATGTAGAGGAGTGTGGAGATAGCTTTGAATAACGTGTAGGGCAGTTTTCCAGAAACATCAGCTTAGCCAAGAAAGACAGGAAGGGTTGAGAAAGAAATTCAAGATTGGTCTGACTTGAATCTATTTGGCATAAAGAGAAGAGGAAAGGAAAATACTGTCAAGCTTTCAAGATTCTGTCACTTTCTCTACATTAATAAATGTAGATTTCTAGTATTTCTACTGGTATCTGTTTCCTGACCTAATTTGCCCCAAAGGGCTGATAGTGAAGCCATTGATTTACCTTTCCAAAATGATTTACCCTTTAAATTGTGAAGATTGACTGATAAAATAATACAGATGAGGGTTGCGGGTTTTTTTAATTTTCATTTTAAAAAAAGGATGGGGGGGGGAGAATAATTTCAAATTCGGAATAGTCTTTGTGCTTCGTTCAGCATCTTATAGCCAACCTGCATTGTTGCTTTTATCAGCCCTTTGCTACATGGTTTGCAGTAATTTGTGGTATTTTTAAATATGTGGTTTATCTTTAACAATAGTGTAAAGATAGTGTAAGAATAGAAAAAGATGAATTCTGGGAGACGCTGCTCCTTTTCCATGAAAACCAAAAATACTTTCTCTTTCTTAGAAAGGAAGTTGTGAATGTGTGAATTTGCAGCTCATATTACTTGGTTCATGCAAACCAGATGAGCATTCGAGGCGTTGCCATCCTAAACCCTGTGGAAAGCGCCCATTTGAAGAAAGTTAATAACCTCTGGGGTTTTTTTTCCTCTCCATTATAACATTATCTCTCAGTTTCATGAAATACATTTAAAAGCAGATAATTGAGACAAGGGGAGTATTGGGTTGAATGTTAAAAACATAATCTATAATACGTTCCTAGGAAAAAGTCCAGGAGGAATTCAACATAGAATTATTTTATTCTGAATAAACATTGCTCAGAATTATGCTGCACAGGTCTTCCCATCTGAGGCTCCTGTTTGGTGTCATATTAATTGGCATATGCCTGAAAGTGACTAAAAGCAGTATTATACATGCTGGTAGTGATTTAGTAATATCTTTGTAATGGAAGAGAAATAATCTCAGTTGATTTATAAACTACCGAATCAAAACCAACTTAATGAGTGATACTAAGGAAAAAAAACGACTTATTTAGGACACAGGGACTTAATGAGAAAGCAAAATGTTTATAGTTGATTTGGAAAAATACCTAACTTGACTCTGCTGGCGTGTCACTGCCGCTCCTCCCCAAAATAAAACAAAAACAGTTCTTTATATATTCATTTTATTTTTTAAAAACAAACAGTCCAACCATGTGTGATGCTATGCATTATAGAAAGAAGTGTCAAGTAATTGAAAAACTAAATATTAGTAAACAAACTCATTTTCAGAGGATCCAGAGGTTGTGTGAGAACAAACTCTATTCTTGCATGGTCTCCGCAGCCTCCTTCTTGTGTAAGAACAGGGTGTGCAGTTGTGAATACCTGTTGGATGTTGCTGAATCCTAGCATGTCACCCAAAATGTTGTGGTGTGTTGCCTTTGACATGTACGTCATAGGTTCACCATCATTGCTGTAGAGACCTGATATAAACTACTTAACAAAAAAAATATTCCCTGTCATATTAGATTAGAATATCTTTGTTAAGTTTTTGCAAAAATGCAAGAAACAGCAAACCAGAAAGGATAAGTTTAAGGGAGTAAAAAAGGGTTTTTTGGTATTTCTGAGTGTCGGAATTACTGCTAATGAGGTTACTTTGAAGAAAAACACAACATAATTCATATACTTTCTTGTTGTGTGAATTTACATAGGTATGTTTGGGTTTTCTTCTGCACCACATCAATCCAGCAATTCTGAAGGTGGTGGGGTGGTTTTCCAGAAATTAGTCTGAACTAGAAAAGTTTGCAATGTTCTGGATCTACAAAGATTCAGATTGTTTTGGAGAATTAATTTCAGGAAATTTCAGAAAAATCATTAAACCCACCCTTGGAATACTTGGCTCAATATATGCCCTGGAAGATAAACAGTTTGGTTACTAGAATGGTAGATTTTGCACATTCTTGATTTTAAATAATAAACATTTTCTTTTGTTTTAGGTTTATCATAGCTATTTCATACAGAGAACGGGTGCATCATATGATCTCAAATTTTATATATAACTCCCTAAAAGATAGAATTGAGAAAAGCTTTCTCAGTAGACTAAATTAAGTTTCCTTTTGCTTTAAATTCTTCTCCCGTATACTTTATAATTGAGCTTTTGGGGCCAAAAGGCAAGTGTTAGGTATGAGGAGTTTTGACAGACAAAAAATTGTCATTCCTAACTGAAAATCAAGCAAGCAAGATAGAATAAGTCCCAGCCCTTATTATTTTATAAGTGTTTCAGGTTAGCATTCCTTTTCAACAAATAAAATATTTGTTCCAAAAGGCTCCAACTTAGAAATTGTTTTGATTTTTTTAATATAACTACCGTGTTTCCCCGAAAATAAGACAGGGTCTTATTTTATTTTGACCCCCAAAATAAGCGCTTGGCCTTATTTTCGGGGAGGTCTTATTATTTTTGAGGTGCAGGAAGCGGCGAGCGTGGTCACCTCATGGCTACTGCTGTGTTTTGGGGAGGGCTTATTATCAGGGGAGAGCTTATTTTAGTGCATGTGTTCAAAAGCCTGATTGGGCTTATTATCTGGGGAGGTCTTATTTTCAGGGAAACAGGGTATATGAATTTTGTAATGGTGATTTGTTTTTCTTCTTTGGGTTTTTATACATTTATTATTTATAGACTTTTTTACATTTTATAAACTGTGCTGAGTTATTCTTTCTGAGCACGAAAAATGGAATAAAAGGTTGCTCGTGAAGCTATCTTGTAAAGAATAGACTGGCCAATTCCTTTGGTGCAGATGAAGGGCAGAAGCTAATATTCTCCATTCCCTACTGTTTCCTTAAGAGGAAAGAATAAATTAAGAATAAATAAGGAGAAATTTTTAATTGTTAGATCAATCGATCAGTGGAACAGCCTTGCCTTCAGAAGTTGTGGGTGCTCCATCACTGGAAGTTTTAAAGAAGAAATTGGACAACCATTTGTCTGAAATGGTATAGAGTTTCCTGCTTGAGCAGGGGGTTGGACTAGAAGACCTCCAAGATCCCTTCCAACTCTCTTGTTCTATAATATTGAATGCAACATTTTATCTTCTGTTCACTTACCACAAACAAGCAGCCACAATGGTAGAGTAAGAAAAGGGACAGAATATATGCTGACCACAACATCCAAAGGGGTGTTTGTACCTCATAACATCCCTGGAGTCGTAGAACAGGGATAGGAAGGCCTTTTCTAACTTATGAGTTTACTTAGCTGAGTCTCTCCTTAAGTAAGGTGTCTTCTCCCCCAGTCATCAGCTGTGTTCTATCTTGTGTGCAGCAGCAGTACAATTTTGTTTTGACTGCCCACATAACTTGATGGTCTACTGTACAGTGCAGTTATCTCAACAGAAGGAATGACTACAGACAAAAGCTTTACTAGAACTGTGCATGAACACCGCTCAGTGATCCTCCTGGGTTGAAGTCTACATGAGTGGAGGTGGACCACTCCACTGAAAAGAGGCAGGCGTTTAGTCAGCTTAAAAGTTCAATGTAACACACACCCAGAGAGAGAAAATTAAGAAGCAACTTATTTGGTTTTGGTGTTCTTTTACTTGGAAGGATACTTATCCAATCTAGGATGGTAGGAAGAAATGGGAGTTTATCCCAAATACCCTATACCCTTCAAGTCTCAATTTCGTTGTTTAAAAAAAAAAAGAGGAATAAAATGACTGACAGGTCAGCTTTCTTTTGTGGTTGCAGTAACAGCGCTGCATTCAAGCGTGGACAAAAGCAACCTCTCTCCATCAGCTTCTTCCTGAATTGGCTTCTGCCCAGGCCTCTTCCTTGCTCTGCCCTGATCCTTCCAAAACCTATGGGACACTATGTGGTCGATGGAGCAGAAAACAGATGGAACTTTTCTGAGAAAAGACAGAATAAAAGACAGTGGAAATGTGACAATTACAAACCTCTAGACCCTTTCAGCATCTCATAGTTGCTAACTCGATTTTCAAATCAACTGGTGGCATGTAAATTTTCTTGTCACAATCAGCATCAATATTTGCCACTTAGAGATTCCTCGGCAGCAACTAGCATATGATGGCTTGTCAGTATCTTGTGGGCTATTTAGTTATTGTGATCTAAAGCTTTGGGTTAGGTATTAACTTCGGTAAGGCTAAGTCAGCACCATGCCTAGCTGCAAGATTGTGAATAAGTAAACTTGGATCTGGTATTCAAGAATAGCATTCGGGAGGAAATCTCAGATATGCTGGGCTCAGCATTGCCTCTATCTTACTGAATGATTATATTCCCAGTTTCCAGGAAGAAACAAGCACTGCCCTCTAATTGCCTACTCTAGGGCTGTACATTCCTCAGACAAAATCTTGCTGAAGTGTCTTCCAGAAAGTTCCCCAAAAATATACATATAAAAGAGAACCAGTAGGGTCTAGTGGTTCAGGCACCAGGGTAGAAACCAAGGGATTGTGAGTTCTGGTCCCATTTTAGGCATGAACGCAAGCTGAGTGACTTTGGCTAGTCACTCACTCTCCATCTAAATCACCTCACAGGGTTGTTGTTGCTGTTATGGGGAAATGAGGTGGAGGGGGTATTAGATTCTATCTATATCTAATTATCTACCATGTTTCCCTGAAAATAAGACCCAGTCTTATATTTTTGGGGCTCCAAAATAAGTGTTATGGCTTATTTTCAGGGAAATGTGATTTCAGAGTGATCAGCCTGGATGGGCACCCCACCCCTGACATGCACACAAGAGGAGGCAAGTGCGCTGAGACCGACAGTATCCGGTAGCAGCTTCAGCCCGCTGGTCCCTTGGTCAACGCACTCTGGGGCTGCAAAGTCTGAGTTGATTCCCTGTTCAAGCAGCAGACAAAGGCAGAGGCACAGGGGAGGGAGAGGCAGGTGATCTGCATGTGCCACACAGGATGCAGGAAAGCTGGTAGATAGATGATAGATGGTGGGCTGGAGTGTGTGGCCAGCCTGCAGAGGTTCATCTTTGCATGGTGGCACTGGCAGTAGACAGAGGCAGAGGAGCAGGGCAGAAGGCAAGTGATCCTGATGCACCACACAGTCCACAGTCCACAGGCAAGCCAAGAAATGCGAAGATGAGCCTCCTGTGGCCACTCACTCTGACCCACTGACTCTTGGCTTTCCCGCGACCCATGTGGTTCATGCAGATCATGTGCCCTCTCCTGCCTTTGCCTCCGCCTGCTGCTTGGATAGGTAATCAAGTCATCTGTGCTGTGCGGGCTGCGGTTGCTGCTGGACACTGTCAGCCCACATGTGCTCTCAGCCTCCTGTACTGGCCACGCCCACCCCCTTCTGTAGGGCTTATTTTCGGGGTAGGGCTTATATTAGCTGCACACTTAAGAATCAGACTAGATCTTATTTTTGTGTAGGCCTTATTTTCAGGGAAACACAGTATCATCTATCTATCTATCTATCATCTATCTATCATCATCACTATCTATCTGTCTATCTACACATACATACATACACACATAGTATACACACACACAGACACACACACACATATTCTCATTTTTGAGGAGCTATTCATATCCCTCATGAAGGTTCCCCATATTGGATATTTAGTACTTATAGTCATTTTTGAAGACTGCTTGTGATATTTAAAAAGTGATACTGTGTTTATCAAAAAGGAATATAACCACGATTTAAGATTAATCTGCAGGGGGGGAAATGAAAATTAGAGAGAGAGAGAAAAGTTATTTATAAACATCAATTTTATATCCTGCCAACTCCCTATTTGTCATCTAGAATTGCCATATTGCATTGAAAAAGAGACCTAGCGATCCCCCTCCCTTCAAAAAGAAGTGTGCATGTGATATACCTATGTGTGGCTTTCTAGAAGTCACACTACCTTTGCTTCCCAAAAGATAGAACTAGGAAAAAAATTATTAGCAAAAGAGCCATTTTCACATGCAGAGAATTCTCAGTCTCACTCTCCTGACAATCCCTTCTCAGGCACATATTCACCCAGGGAAAAGAGGTGGCTGCCGCCGCTGGGCTCAACAGCCATGAGGAGGCTGCCTAGTGCTGGTGCAATGCTGAGGACTCAGCTCTTCCACCTCAATTATTCCATGGGAGCTGCAGGGGAAACTGCAGGAGAAGAAACCCCAAAGGGGGGGAGGGAAAGCACGGCACTTTTCCTCCTTTGGCACAAATGAAATATGTTGAGACTGATCTTAGTGTAAGCTCTGACTGCAAGAAAAAATAACCTATAGTAGAATCCAAGGAATTAGGTTTTTTGGGGGGGATGAGCTCACCTCCTGGAGATTACATGTAAAAAACAAAACAGAATAAAACACAAAACAGACTAAAACACCTGCCCAGCAATAACATGGAAGAGCTTTGACATTTCCATCTGCTAACATTTTTGCTTTGACTTCCCACGGCATATCCTGGTGGTCTGATCCTGCTTAGCATTTTTAAGATCAGCACAGGCCAGCTAGGTATTTGTCCCTGTTGAGTCCATGACTTTTACTCCCAAGTATTCTCAGGATTTTTGTCCCTTTCAGACAAAATATTAACCTTATTCCCTGCCCCCTATATAATAAGGGTAAAGATTAGCAATAGCAACATTGATGAGTGTCTACGGATTGAAGATCTTGAGTCCTCATTTGTATGAAGTATCCTCCTCATTTTACTCCTTCCCTGGAGTAAGGAAGTTCACATCTGCAAATGTTCACCTCGATATATGGAGATTAGAAGAAGTAGACAGGTTGAGTAGTGTTGTCTTCATTTCCCTTGAAACAGCATCTTTTGCTTCTCCTGTCTCCTTACAGCTACTTGCATCATCAAGTCCTCTTCTGTTACTCTGTTCTTAGCAAATGTAAGTCGGCACTCCCACTCCCCATTTGCAGGTAATTTTGGAGGGGTGGAAGAAGACTTTATTTTGGAAGATCTATGCTATATATATATATATGAGGACATAACTCTGGTTTTTTCCCTTCATAATGAGCATGATAAGACAAGGTAAGTATTTTGGTCTGAAGGTCTCTCTACTTCCTACAAGTTAGCAGAAGGTTTTGATTCCCTCAAAATCTTTTTTGGACTTCTGTAGTCCTGGCCTTCAAATCCTGTGAACCCATCCATGATAATGATGATTACATTTATATACTGTTTCCCTCTAAAAGCTTAGGAAAATTATTTTATCATGTCATTGAATGAAATCGTTTGGGCTAAGATGCAGTAATAGTCTCAAAGTTTACTTAATGAGTTGAAGCGTTAAGAGATGAGGAGAGCACTACATCATATAGAGCTTCCTTTTACAGACTTAAATACAGGATTATTCAGAACTTTATTCACAGTGGATTGAAGAGAAATAGAAGAAATTGCCTCCTCTCATAATGTCTCCATTTAATTTTTCAGCAGCACAGCTTCCATCTATTTTTCTTTAGATTTTTAAAAAATCCTAAATGCTTTGAGTTTGTTCCTCACAAGAATTAAGTTCTAACCTAACCCTAGCTTTTGTTTTTGACCCTTTTCCAATGCTGCAATACAGGTAGTCCTTGACTTACAGCAGTTCATTTAGTGACTGTTCAAAGTTATATCATCACTTTAAAAAAGGGACTTATGACTGTTTTTCCCACTTACAACCGTTGAATGGTCATGTGATCAAAATCAGGATGCTTGGCAACTAACTTATATTTATGACAGTTACGGTGTCCTCGGGTCATGTGATCACCTTTTGCAACCTTCTGGCAAGCAAAGTCAATGAGGAAGCCAGATTCACTTAACAACCGTGTTACCGACTTCATAGCTGCAGTGATTCACTTAACAACTGTGGTAAGAAAAGTTGTAAAATGGGGCAAAATTCATTTAACTGCTGTCTCAGCCACATACATTTTGGGCTCAGTCGTTGTTGAAAATCAAGGGATACTACCTGTATACATTTAGAGCAGAGGTGGGTTCCTACTGGTTCTAACCGGTTCTTTAGAATCACAGAGCTGGTTCCGTCGGTGTCTCTGTGGGCACCGCCATCTTGGATTTTGCTTCTGCGCATGAGCAGAAGCTAATTTTTGATTGCTGCGCATGCGCATACAGCACAACCCTGAGCAAACCGGCAGCAAAAGGATCCAGAGCTCACCCCTGATTTAGAGTATAGGAATGCTAATTAACCAGAGACATATTGTACTTCTTGATAATACCGAGGACATTGGAAGTGAATTCACTTTTGTAAACATATTCTGTTTCTACCTTCCTGCAACTTACACTATAAATATTTGAAAAAGTTTGTCCTGTGATAAGGAATGTGATGAATTTAAAATTCCTGTAAAGAGCAATGATGGCTAACATTAAATAAGAACAAATGTTATTGTTCTTTATACAAAGTAGTACAAGATTTGGCATCAGGAAGCCTTGAAGTTCTGCTGCAATTCTCTCTTAAATATATTGAATGGCTTTGGGCAAATAGGTGAAGTCTTTCTCATTTCCTTTCACCATCTTCAAAGTATGTTTAACAATATCTACCTTCCAATCTGAGCTCTCAAGGGCATTAGGGAAATTAATTAATACTTGGCAAGTGCCGTGCATGTCTTTGAAAAAGAGCATTAAATACCAGCTGTTAGCGGAATGTCAGTGCCTTCCTGTGCTGGTGGTTCTTGTAATATGACATACTGATCTATGACAACATCATGTGAGTTTTTTGACACCCCCGCCGGGGATTGTATTAGGCATAATTCAAGGAGTCTTCCAAGTAACTAATGGCAGCTTTGTTTTTAGACTTTAGATTTTCAGTCAAGCTCACCTTCTTTCAGAATTCCACACCTGTGTCCAGAGCATAGACTAACCGCTGCATAGTGTCCTTGTGTGACACATCTTATTATTTTGTCACCCATCATGCAGTTTCACCTTTCTCCTTCCAGACAGGAATTGCTGGTTAGCTTTCTCCAACTTAAAGCTTACCAGATACAGTATGTTAGGCTGAAATTCTCATTCTACTCATCCAAATATGATGAAAGTTGCAATTCTACATATATGGGAGGTACCAGCTTAGAAAAAACTGCCTTAGGTAAAGCAAAAATGTTTTAAAAATAAAAGCACCTTTAATATCTAGCATTAACAAAATTATCAGAGATGTGGAGGTAGAGAAGAAAAACAAGACAAAATTTAAGGTAATAATGATTCAAAGAGCTGCTGCTAATTGCTGATGTTGGTGACAAAATAAATGTAGAGTTGAAGACTTTTGAGTGATTTTTTCCCCAGATGTTTTGAGAAAGTGGGTAAAAACTACTATTTTCCTTCCCCTTCTATTTATGTCATCTGCATAATGGAGTGGCATAAGGTTTCTGCTTGGCATTAATAAGCATCACTTCAAATTATGCTTAGCAAACCAAGAGTCTCTTATCAGAACTTCAGGCTGAGGTCAGGCTGGATGGAAATAAATCTGGTTTTCCTCTCTCCTGTTCCCTTCATGAGTCTGCTTTTACTATTATTCCTTTGCATGAATGAATGTGCATTGCTCTGAAAGACCAGAACCAGCTGTTCTGAAGGACTTGGCATCCTGGTTTGATCTCTCACTATTCAAATCATGCATCTCATTAAAAGGAGCAGCAGCAAACCCTTTTTCACTTTCTCTCTATATTAACCTTCTGCATTCAGCAGAAACATTGCTAAGGTGTCAGTATCTATTGGCTCAGTTAGAATGGACTGACTTCAAATCAGTCTGTGTATAGCCGCCCTTTTTATATACAGCGTATTGCTGGACTGAGGGACATATTCTGTTCTTCCTGCAAATCTCAAAGTTGTTATTTGCTATACGATAGGTGAGGCAATGCTGTGTAGTGGTTGTTGGAATTGGACAAGGAAGATCCAGGTTCATCTACTGGGTTACTTTGTTAACTCTCAGTCCAACCAACTTAACAGGGTTGCTGTTGTGAAGTAAGGATCTCTCAAGGGAGCTATGCGTAAAAGCTCTTTCGGCTCCTGAAGAAGATGTGACATAAATCAACAAGTAAAAATAGGAATGTAAATGTTCATCGCTATAGATTTAAACCCATTTTACAGAAACAGGGGAAGCCAAAAATAATGAAAGTTCAAGTGGGTGAGATTTCTGAAAATGAAATATTAAGGCATAATTGCAAATGATTCTAATGAAGAAATTGAACGAAGCAGAAGAAACAGCAAAGCAATACAGATAGCCCACAACTTATGACCACAGTCGGAAGTAAAATTTCTGTTGATAAATGATGCAATCATAAAGGGAGATACAATGTGATCATATTGTTTAATGATTGCAATCCCAGCAATCTCAGTTGCCATTGTTAACAGAGAACCATGGGTCGTTAAACAGAAGGAGTCCCTGGTAAGAAGTGTGGGGTACTGCAGGGGTGTGGAGGAGGTCCTGGGAGGCCCAGCGCAGACTGTGTGCTACTAGAGTTGTGCTGCAGCATAAAGTTTCAGCCACCTCTGGAAATATCAGCTAACCCACCTGCCCAGCAGTGCTTATCACTATAGATGCATTGTAGATCCCCCCACCTATCTCATCCCCCCTCCCTGATTCATATCTTTTGGCTGCCCTACACAGTGACATTCATTGGTGGCATCAATGGAGTTGGGTCCAGTGGTGAAATCCATTTTTTTACTACCAGTTCTGTGGGCATGGCTTGGTGGATGTGGTGTGGCTTGGTGGGCATGGCAGGAGAAGGATACTGCAAAATTTCCATTCCTGCCTCACTCCTGGGGGAAGGTTATTGCAAAATGTCCATTCTGGGGCCAGCCAGAGGTGGTATTTGCCTGTTCTGTCAAAATTTCCGCTACCTGTTGTGTTTTGAAGTATGACAGCGCCTCGCATGCGTGACCAAGTAAAAGGCGCTATCTAACTGGTTACTGTTACTTAATGTTTTGGCGGGAGAACGCAGCCGCCCGATTGGTTACTCTGTCTGACAGCCGACTATAAAAGG
>JANHFT010006180.1:49224-62350 GCA_032467955.1 Pseudoxenodon macrops | reverse complement strand
TAGTGACACTTTTTAGATGTCACCCCTGGTTGGGGCCACAGAAGAAAAGGCTCTACTCACTCAAATTCCTTAGAGACAGAAGTGTCTTTTGGAACAGTGGGGCAGGCTAGTAGTATTAGAGTGAGAAGGCTCCTCAGATATTTTGAACCCTGAATATCCTGAATTGATTGCTTCAATGTCAAATTAACACTAATTAACTCAAAAGTAAAAATTAGGAAAATTAAAGCCCACATTTTAATATGGAAGTCACAGTTTTGAAAACTGGGAATCTAAGATCTAATTGTAGGTATATTAGATTTATTTCAGAATAGCTTGATAATTTATCAAACTCTCTTATAATATCCATACATTTAATGAGGAACTCGGGTTATATGGCCTAGATATTCAACATATAAAAATAATAAATAGATCTAGCAATTGAATGAACTTCTCAATGTGATTTTTTTGGGGGGAGGAGGGGGATAACTGCTGACCTGTGGATTAAGTTAGATAGTTTGTTTATTTTGTTGCTTTTGTTTTTTTCTGTCAGTTTTTAATTTTTGCTACCTAGAGTCACAGGGGTGATGAGAGACTATAGAAAAGTATAAATAATATAATATATATATTCTACCTTTAAAGCAAGAAGGTGAGCAAAACATTGTTTAAAACTTCTAGTTCAGGGATCCCCAACCCCTGGGACATGGCCTATTTGGAACCAGGTCACCTGAGCAGCAGCGGGCTGGTATGCATGCAGTTCAACTTGCATGAGTGGTGAGCCAGCATGTGTGCGCGCACACACACACACACGCAGCTGAACTTGGACAAGTCAAATTGCATGTGCACATGTATGTGCCAGCTCACTGTTCACACAAGTTGAGCTATATACATGTGTGTGCTGGCCCACCGCTTACATGAATCAAGCTGTGTGCATGCATGTGCCGGGCCACCAATCATGCGGCCCAGTTCCCGTCCCCCCCAAATAGACTCTCAAGCTGCAAAGATTGGGCACCACTGTTCTCATTTATCCTTAACCGAACCATAATATTTAATAAAAAAAAGCTTCTTCAGTTCTGACTGAATGGTGGAGAATGGAAGGATATTGGAAGTCAAACTGGAAGGAATATAAAAAAGCACTTTTCGTATTTTTGAAAAATCGCCTTTGGTATTTATCTGACTTGCAGTCATTTCCATGACAAGAAATCCTTCTCATTAGGAAGTATCTTGTAAAAGAAATGGTCTCCATATTTTAGATTAAATTAGAGGGAAATTTTAACATTCCCTGAGACAATTAAATATGGCATATTCTAAATATAAAAACTACTTATTACATATTGATTTTTTTCCAATTCCACCCTTAACTTTTGCTTTCAGAACAGGATATGAAGTGACAATCTGTAATGACCAGCACTTAAGCCAATTTTTATTTTTGATTGTGAAAATTATGAATGTGTAGTTTTCAAAATTAGAAATAGAAATATTTCTATTAGAAGGGAAATACTGAGGGTCAGGGCCATGGAGAAGAAAACCAGAAGAGGATCAAAGAGTAATTTCTAGGTGCAAAACCATAAATAAAATACAGCGCATACTGTGTTTTCAATTCTTTGTATTATTTTGGAAAGGAGACATTTGGTTATTAATAGTGGTCCAGAAAGTGAAACCTAATGCAAAACTGTGGGATAGATGAAGTCATGAAGGAAACTTTATGTTATGCCCCACCTATAAGTACTGTTCATCTCCTTTCCAGCTCTAACTACTTGTTTTTAGTCTCCTCAGAAACATCATTTCTATTACTCAGTCTGCATCTAGCCTTTAGGAAAACAGCCACATTTGCTGTCAGATTGAAATAAGTTCCATTAAAACAGGAATAAATTGTAGCAATCTACTTCTAACTATTTCTTCTAAGAAGAGAAATGACATCTTGAATTTCTTACTTGCGTAAGGAAAATGATTCACTTTCCCATTTATAATACTAAAAATCAATGCATGACAGTAATGAGGCATTCATTTCATTTGGGTTTAGATTTCTTGTTTGCTGTTTTTCAAAGTAAGACCAGTTTATAATGTTGATGGTTGTCTTAGTTACTTTTACCTTTGCATTAAAATATGACTGTAAGAAACTTGTTGATAAAGTTTATTCAACATAAGCACAAAAATGGCTAAAGGAAGCTTGAAAGTAGACTGGTATTTCAGGGAAAGTTGAGTCTCGGTTAAGTTTGTTTGTACGTTGTCATTAAACTTCTTCCCTAATTTTTTAAACTAGCAGGATATTGATGATAAATTGTTGCTCTTATCTGTCTGGAAATGTTGGTTGTAATGTCCCAAAGGATTTCCCCACCTTCCAGTCAGAGCTGAAGACGTTTCTTGGATGAAAAGTGAAACGTCTTCAAAGAAAAACAAGGAAGACCAGTTGCCTCTTTCAAAAGCATCTTTGAAACAACCACGACTACAAAAATCTCCATAGACATTGGTTGTAATGTGCAGCACACGGATACATAGGGAGCTGCTTTCCATCAAGTCAGATCATTGGTTGCTCTAATTAACATTATTATTAAGCACCTTGTAGAATATTCCCTGTTTTTCACACAGAAGTTCGAATCTAGTTCTACTGCTCTTATTTTGATGTCAAACCTGAGGCTTTTTACTTGCAAGCCATTTTTTTTGTTACCTTGAGCATTTAATACATGAGAACTGTGTTCTGGTGATGCACATCTTCAGAATTTCTAGCAAGAATGAAAAGTTTAGGCAGATGACAGGCTGCACCTTTATGATTGAAAGGATCTCTAAGAAAATGATTAACCAGCCATGGGGAATTCTGGGAGTTGAAGTCCACACATCTTAGAGTTGCCAAGGTTGAGAAATGCTACCTTAGACATACACCATCTTGCAGTGAGCCTATTGCTTGAGTCTGCTTGGTCTCACCACTTAACCAGAGCACTTTAGGATGTACCAAAGAAAATTAAAAGATTAAGGACAATCTTCCTTAACCACCACCCAAAGCTATGGGCCTGGGGTGCCCTGCAGTACATCCAAATTGTTTTAAAAACTAAAGGAAAGAGAAGGAATTGGTCATAAAGGAGCAAAATAAAAAAGGAACAAGGGAGGGGAAAAGAGACAGCATTGTAGGGGAACACAAGCAAGACTAGACGTTTAAAGCAATGGCATCACATCCTTGGTCTGGTCTTAGCAGATGCCATTGTGAATCAGGACCTGCCCTTCCTTTATCAATCATTTTATTATTACTCCAAGAAAGCTAAGAGAACACATTTCTTCCTCTCCAGAAATTATGTTTGTTGTAAAAAAGCAATGAAGATATGGCTGTACTGTATAAGGGATATGGAATGTATATAATCAGTACCCAGATCTCATCTTCGAAGTCCTCAGAGTTACAGCCTAAAGTTTTAAGTACAGAGGACAGTCTTTTCCTTCCTTCAATCATAGTATCCATTTAAAACAGGAACCTGCACTTTTCTTCTCAATGTTATCATAGATCCCAAACCTCCCACCACAGGCCTCTTTTGGGTGAAAATGTCCAAATGCAGATTCCATCCTTAAGGCCAGAGTTTTCATCCCTACACTGAACTGATCATGCAAGTCTTTGTTCTTTTCTATTTCTATCACTATTGTTCCCACCTGCTGCTCAATCTACATTTCTCCATTGTTCTAAGCTTATTATTGACTACTAATTATATCTAAAATTACAGTTTCCTTCACAGATCTAACAAAAAAAAGTTACTTGTGTAAATTGCATCAGATTTGCCTTGAATTCCCTGCTTGGTGAAAGTCTAAACATAGCTTTGAAAAAAGAATATTAAGCTTTCAAATGAAAAAAAACCCACTATATGAGTATTGCTGAAGGAAACATTTTTTAGGAAATATTAGTTCTACATTCATTTGTAAGCCAGAGACAAAAGATTGAGTTATGTTTGGGGATATAAATTATTAAAAGTTACTGTTGCACTCCTTGTACAGATTTTACAGCCACAGGAAGCATACTTACTATAAGGCAAATGGCAAAAGGAAGATATGCTTTTTTCATATAAAAACAAGGGAGAAGTTGGATAGCATGATTATGGCTACCATCTTGATTGTTTTTGACCTGTTTCTGCAGACACTGTTGATGGAAGTACTAATATTTTACTGAAGGTCCTTCCGATGATCTCAAGCAACCTCTGGAAACCCAAGAGGAAAATCATTGTCCTAAAAGCTGTAATTCCTTTGAAGCTTTGGAGGGCACCTAGACATTCACAGGAAATGAGAACTCTAACCCTCCAAATGAGATCACATACCTGAATAGTGAGTGATTTATACCCAAATCCATTCGGTTGGCTTTAAGAAACAGAGGAATTATTGAGTTTGTCATCTGCACCTCCATAACTGTCTGGTTTTGTTCTGCAACCCAACAAGACAGACACAGGCTTCAAGGATAATCAGAACTGCAGGAAAAATAATTACTGCCAACCTGCCTCCCATTGAGGACCTGTACACTGCACGAGCCGAAAAGAGGGACGTGAAGATATTTACTGACCCCTTGCATCCTGGACATAGATTGTTTCAACTCCTACCCTCAAAACAACGTCATAGAGTACTGCACACCAAGACAACTAGACTCAAGAACAGTTTTTTCCCAAACGTCATCACTCTGCTAAACAAATAATTCCCTCACCACAGTCAAACTATTTACTAAGACTGCATTACTATTACTATTAGTCTTCTCATCTTTCCTATCACCATCTCCTCTCACTTATGACTGTAGGACTGTAACTTGTTGCTTTTATCCTATGACTTTTATTGATATTGTTTCCTGATTGCTTATTTGTACCCTATGACTAATGTTATGTGCTGTACCTATGTTTCTTGACAAATATATCTTGAGAGCACATGCACCAAAGACAAATCCCTTGTGTGCCCAATCACACTTGGTCAATAAAGAATTCTATTCTATAGAATTCTATTCTATTCTAGAAGCTTAACTTAGTGAAGAAGACATGAGGCTAGGAAGATAGATCTCATTTCTGTCCCTGAGATTTGCCTTGTATAGTATTTGCCTTAAAGCTTATGTTGTTCTGCACTTTAGGGACACAAAGCATTTAAGTATTATGCAAAACATACAGCTGTTTTGTTTTGAATTTTGGGGGCATACAATACATAAGTAAGATACAGGTAGTAAGAACTATTTCACCACATAGTAGTCGGACTGAACTAAATGTTGCTCTCTTTGTACAGCTGTCATATTGACTAGGCATAATGTTGGCATTATCCATGCCCAACTAATAGTTTCCATTAATGTTCTAATAATGATGCTTTCCCTGGTCCCTACATGGTAAGATTATGCTACCTTATGGTTTAAAAACTAACCCTTTAATCCTGAGCCACTAATACATTGAGGAATCAAACGGAGAGAGAATAGATCTCTCTGCCCTATTTAGCAAGTATAGTGCTCTGGCACATACAGTACTCTGAATGACAAAATCTCAATTTTATAAGGCTTTTTATAAGGCCAACTTTTCAGTCACTAGTTTCTGCTTTTATAATGTCTAGGTTCAGGCTGCCTCTGACAATACCTGTTTCTGCTAAATTATTTTCCTAACAAATTCTGCCTGCTCCATGCTTTCATTATTTAATTATTCCCCAAATTTTAATATTTTGGTCAATGGAACTGTTGTTTGATATCTCTTATCAATAATTTATGCTAAAAAAGCACTCCATTTGCTATTCAGCTTATAGTGTCTTTGTGCAGAAGAAATGTTCTTTCCTTTGGCTTACTAATGTTCCACCAGCTGATGAGAATAGATAGCCTTCTATTTTCACTGTGAGCCATCATTGTATCACACTTTTTTAGGCAAAAGGAGAGGGAGACTGCAGTAATCTTGTCCAAGGGAGTGATAATTTGAGCGAAAGTCTATTATGCTAGCCTCCTCAAACCTAACATCTTCCAGACTATGTTTTTGGAAGTTATATTATACAAACGGCTCTGCGGGCTTAAAACAGCTCTCCCCTTTGCTGTTTCTTCATTGCTTTTAACCACGGAGTTCCAGGCTGTCATCTGCACTCTTGTTGAATCTCAGAAGGATAGTTAGAGATGGCCTTTGCCTTAATGACTTCAAGCAGAGATCCAGGTCAATGCAAAAAGCATTCACAGAAGGGCTCCTGTTTGAGACTCATAATGTTGCTCTTGTACATTAAAGGGTAATGTGCAGGGTTAAAAGTGGCTACTGTGTAATGTACTCCCAAGAAAATTGCATTTGGTCTTCACTGTCCACTTTACAAAGGGATCACATCTCTGAAACTTGGCCTTCTGGACAAGCTATTTCATTTTGTTAGGAATTTATATCTGTATTAATTTATTGTGTGTTTTTTGTTATCACCTACCTTGAGTATCCTTGCTAAATGGAAAGATTAAGATAGTCTTTTTGCAAAGTCTTCAAAAGATAGTCAGGAGGTTTATCTATTAAGCTTTTGGAAAGTAAGAGTGCTGACATTTTAATCTCACTTTGGTTGTTTATTTTATTTTATATCCTTGTTATTTTATTTTATTTATGAAGATACTATCTTGAGTGTTGCTTTTAATGTAGCTCAAGTCTCTCACATTTCTTGATTGGACAGCATATAAAATATTAAAATACATAAATATATGAATAAAGGTAGAATCATCATCATCATCATCATCAGTATAAAACATATTTCTCAAAATTTTCCTCTGCAACTCTTAATGTATTTGATTCACTGTCTCCCAAATTCCAAGTATTTTATCTTCAATATCACTATCTTAGACTACCAATCAACCGCAGACATTATTTGACATAGTTATCAGTTTGACAAGACTTGATAGGTGACATGCTATCCATGTCAACATCTGTCAAAAAGTGAAAATAGTCATGCTTATAAGATGGTCTCTGAAAGCTGACATGCAATAACAGTCAATATCTGACAGTAGCTAAAAGAACAAGTGAAACGCAGCTGAGTAAATGCCGTATTAGCTATGCCCTTCCTATAAATTAAAGCAATTGTGACATTAACATGTGACCTCAGGGGAAATGGACACATTTTGAAATGTTGTAAAATGTTATTTTCCAGTTGTAATGATATACCAGCCATATTTTCCTTATACCTGTAATCAGGAATCCTTATTTTTATTTAACGTCTAAGTCTTTATATAATTTGTAGTGTGTTATATCCTTACAGAATGTTCAGTTTGGTTGTTACCTCGGATCTCTAAACTAGATTTGCAGTTTAAACTTTATTTTCATTCAGATCCTTATGTTATAAAGGTGTTACTTGTTTCCAGAACACAGTTAAGCTTCAGCAGCAGATCTTGACAGGATTACACACCAGGATCAAGGTTTTTTTTGCTAGATGTTGCCCAAAAAGGCAAGATGGTAGCCACAAAATGCCTTAAAGATCTGATGTCCATTTAAAAAAGAAAAGAAAAAAGGTGTAGCTTCAATCCCACCTTTGTGGTAATCACTTCTACTTTTTAAAAAACCATACAGTGGGTCATCCCTGGACAGGGAAGAGAATCTTACTTGCCTTTAATTCTGGGCAATGTTTAATCTTCATACTGAATCTTAAGCCTGAAAAAAAAATCAAAAACATTTCTGCCAAGGATTTCTCTCTGCTACTGCACATTTAATCTCAAAAGAAACTCCAAATGAATGCACATCAATTTCAAGCTACTTCACAGGAGGCTTGAATTAAGATACTACGTAGCAGCATCCAGCATGAATCATTTCCCTGTCTCAAACTGAATGACAGTCCAGGTTGGCAAGGTTAAGATGTCTGTACAGTAGGAGGCCTAAATGAGGGAGTCATGTGGGCTGTGCCATGTGCAGTCTCGAACTTTGCTTGATCAAACATGCACTTAAAGTGGGATGAAGTGCTCAGTTTAATAATAGCGCTGCCCAAATTAAATGGTGCCTTGGTTATGTGGGAGCCACTTCTGCATAGACCAGTCCCACACTGTTCCAAGAATGCGGGTGACACAAGCATTGTTCAGAAGAAATAGGATGGCTTCATAGCGGCTTCTTTTGCTACTGTTGCTTTCCTCTGTTACTCATGGCATGCATTGCAGTGTCAGCACCCCTTGTTGTCTTCCCCCCTGTACTGGTTTCTAGCTTATAGGGAATTAATATTTCAAGCAATGCAAAATGAAAACAGAACCTAAAGCTATTGCTATGGTAGGACAAAAAAGTTCAAGTCCACTGTTCTTTCATATATAAACCTGTATAGGAATTCATTCTCCCTGTCTCTCAGCTATCTATCATATTTCTCTCTCCCGAATTTCATCCTTATCTCAAATTTTATGACATCACTCTAGAACTCCTTCTGAAATCTTTGGGTTATACCTATCAAAATTCCTAACCAATATGACAATGGAATTTAATTAAAATGCAAGGAGTACCTCTCATCACCTCAAGATACAACCTGATTCAACGTTAAGAATGTTTATAATTTCCCAGTATCATCTGCATTTCCCTATTGAGAGATTATCTCAATATTATAAATAGAAGAGATGCTGTACATGTGAATCTAGATTGATTACCTGATTCCCTCAATATTATGATTTATGTCCCCTGGAGGAAAATTATATTTAAATACTGACCAGGATTCTTTTTCTTATTTCACAATATGTGATAAGCCTACAGTAGGGGTGACTTTGCTGTTGCAGGCAAAATAATTCTTTCTTGTACAGAATTGTTGGCTTCTCCCATGACAACAGCCCTCAGATTCTTGCTTAGTAACAAGCAATTTTTCTTCTTTCTCTTGAGTCCTCACAACAGCAGTGTCACCCACGTAGAAACCAGCTCATCCCCCACACATACATTTCCTATAACTCTCACAAATCAAGAATTATTTCACTGCTTGTGTAGGCATATGTAAGGGGGGAAAAACTATGACATTATTTCTATAGTTTTGAAGTCCATGAATCCATTTGTAGATTATTTGTGTATGCATATGTGCATGTATGTTATCTAGTGAGCTCATCTTGGCTGAAAAAATCCAGTTGTTCATATGATTAAAGCAAAGCTTAACATTTCTTATTTTATATATAATATTTATATTTTTGTATGTACATTTTATTGATGTACAGTTTCTATAAGTTTCAGGCCTATAATTTAATAGCACAATCCTTCAAATTGGGTTAAACAGCACCCAGATATAAAACTGATTAACAGAACAATCTGATTCAGAATTAAGTTCAATTGAGTTTAATGAGCTTGTTACGAGGAAGGCGAATATAGCATTGCTGACTACTCATCAGCAAATCTACTCAAGGTGATCATATTGAGAAGTGGCTCTGCTTCTGTAGAATACCTCACTCCATCTACCTTCCAGGTTGCTATGATTATCATGCAAAATCAATCCACTGGAAACGTTTCATTGAAAGTAATGAAATTTAATAGTGATCCAGGGTGACTTGGCAAATACTTTTTTTTTAAATTCCCAGTCATAAACCGATTGATCTAAAGACTGCAACCCATCTCTCCCTGCTCCTAGTATAGCACCTTAATTATACTAAGGCTTTCACTTTTCACGTATGTTGAGGACAGTAACAATTTTCTGTTTTTACCATTGCTTTTAGCGTGTTCTTAGTTTGTTTTCTACCTTTTAATATTTTTAGTGATTACTTTTCTAGAGGGTGAAAAAATAGTATTTCTGAAAAGACATCTGATTTTTATCCAACAAAGCAAATGATGATCATGTATTGAATTTAATGAGAATCAGTAATAAACCTTAAATCAGAAATGACAAAAATTGCATTTTGGCCCTGCATTTAATTAGAGGGCAGTTCTCTAAGTGAATGAAATCTGAAGCAAGTGAAGCCATCCTTTCATCTAGGAACTTCCATTCAAAAATCAACTCTATGGTTTAACCAGTTCAACTAAAAGTCATTTAACTAGTTAACTAATTGATGAAAATCGAATCTTTGAGAAATGCCTTTATGTCAGGCCCCTAAGAACCAAGAAAGACAAATAGAGTTACTTCTGAGCATTCTTTCTTTATTGGTTCTCACTGATAAACAGAAATAAACTAAATTAAAGTAACAATTTGCCTCACTAAAGATGTACTCTGAGAATTGCTAGGAAGGAACCTACTTAGCAATTTTTCTCTTGATCAAATTGATGAGCTTGTTGCCTCACCTTGAAATGTAGCCCCTCCCTCCTGGGAATCCAGACTACATTCCACTACATCTGTTGCAGGGGTGAAATTCTTTTTTTTAAATAGTTTTTATTTAAATATTTACATTTAAAAAACAACATAGAAAAGGACATACACAAAAAATAGACATGACATAACAACACAATACATAACCTCTAGGGTTATAATACAGCATTACATATCAACATTTATCTTATGCTTATATAATCCTATTCGCTTACATGGTTAGTTACATATTTCTTAATACAATTCTAGTAATAAATCATGACTAAACATCGTAATATTTTAATATTTCCATTCTTATTTCCATCCTAATTCAATTATTCATCATGTCTAGTTAAAAATAGAAAAATAAAAAAGGAAAAATTTATCAGTAGTAATTGATTATTTGCTAATTTACTTTTTCTTTTCAAGCCAATCATACAATTTACTCCAATTGCAGGGGTGAAATTCACTTACCTTCCCTACCAGTTCAGAAATGTGTGTGTGCCGCATCATCTGCACATGCGCAAAGCCTGAAAATCGTTCCCAAAAAGAGACATCATGACATCAGTGTGGATGGGCGGGGCTTTGCATGGTTAGAGCTGGCTGCATTTCACCTCTGATCTATTTGTTTTGTTTTGTTTTAAAGATCTGATACAAAAATAATGTTAAGTAAAGAATTTTCTTTGAGCTGAATGGTACTTTTTGATTATAAAAAAATAAGAAAATTAGCTTTAGTAACAGATTTCAAGACATAAGAAGAGATAGCTTGATATCTCTTTTGAATATGGATGAGGAAAGTACCTTATTTTATTCTCCACCTCGCCATCCTATTAATATAACTAATACAGTAACATAGATAATTGAAACAATTTTAAAGGCTTTGCTAGCTGAGAGTTGTTGGCTGCAGTCCCTAACTAACAACACTTCTCCTTAGAACTGGTAAATGTAATGTAAAATGCCTCAAATTCTACTAAATAGATATATGCACAGGTGAAAACTTAAGTTAAATTGTTGTTCATAAAATATATTTATGCCCATCAAGTTCTATTAAAAGGAATCAATAGAAGTCAAATATTTCTCCAGATACTTAGGTCTTAATATTTTCCATAAAGCCCAAACCTTACATTTTCTCTTGCCTGGAGAAGCCAACTGACCCAAAAGTCTGTATTGTACACCTGCGCATGCACACTTGCCCAGTATCTGTTTCACTTAGTTCTGGGCTTTCCTTCCCACTCTGCTGGGACAAGTGGCTTATTCAGGCAGAGGAGGGACATATTAAGGTTTTGGCATAGCTCAAAAGTGCATAAAATCAACATCCGTCCTAATATATTGCCCCAAATTGGCAAGACAGCACGTTTAATAGGGATGGGGTGATAAAACCTGCCAAAATTCACTCTAGATTGTTGAATACGGTTACATGAGTAAGGCAATTAACATATTTAATGTTACACCTGTTATATGTTATGTCATTTTATACATAAACTCTCCATTTAATTATTTATTAAATTTATATATCTCCCATCTCACTGTCCAAAGCAACTCTGGGCAGCTTATAATACAATAAAAACATAAATAAAAGAACATTAGCAAGGATCAGATAATAACTACAAACCAAGAGCATAAACATTACAGAGGTGTAATCTTCTCTTTTACTACATCAGCCATTACCAGCATAAGAGTGATGCCATCAGGGCCCCAAACCAACAGGCAAAACCAGGTTTTAAGACCCTCCCAGAAGGCTAAAAGGGTGGATGGTGGCAGATCTCACTTCTGGGGACAAACTACTCCAAAGGGCAGGAAGAACAACAAAGTAGGCTCTTCTCCCAGACACCACCAGGTAAAATTACTTCAACAGTGGGGTCTCCAGCACACCTTTTCTGCTGGGGTAAACTCAATCCCATTAGGGTGAGATGGTTCCTCAGATAATCTGATCCCATGTCCTGAAAGGGACAAGATGTTGAAAACCAACGTCTTGCATTGGACCTGGAAGCAAATCGGCAATAGGTACTGCTTAAATACCCACATGTATAATAGTGTTACAGGAACACCCTAGGCACCTCTAGAAGTGTCTGCAATTAATTGTTATAGGTAGTTCTTGACTTATGGCTGTAATTGATTTTAGAATTATGATAATAAATTGTGATGGTTTTTAAGTAGGTCACCATGTGACTGTGCCAGAATTTACTTTTTGTTGTTGTTGCTGTGGTTGTTAAGCAAACACAGCTGCTGTTATTTTAAACAATGGCCATTTTTCCTATCTGAAATAAGGGCTGGCCAAAAACTGTAGTCATGTGACTTTGCAAATGTCCATCTAACCACTCTTCCATAAAGCCCAGATCGGTGGATGTCTGCAGTGATGATTGTCCTTCTGGAACTCTGTCCCATTTCCACACAGGATCTCTGGAGCTCAGTCAGAATGACCATCAGGTTCTTGGTCACTTCTCTTATGACCTTGCTCAGTTTGACCCGGCAACCAGCTCTTGGAAGAGTCCTAGTTGTGCCAAATATCTTCCATTTTAGAATTATGGAGGCCACTGTGCTCTTAGGAACTTTCACTGCAGCACAAATGTTATTATAGCCTTCCCTAGATCTGTGCCTTGCAATAATCCTGTCTCTGAGCTCTGCAGGCAGTTTCTTTGACCTCATGGCTTTTGCTCTGCTACAGTATGCATTGTCAGCTGTGGCACCTTCTATAGAGAGGTGTGTACCTTTCCAAATCATGTCCAATCAATTTAATTTACCACCGGTTGACTCCATTCAAGGTGTACAAACATGTCAGTAATGATCAAGAGAAACGGGAGACACTAGAGCTAAATTTCACATGTTGTTGCACAAGGCCTGAATACATGCCAATGTGATATTTCACTTTTTCCTTTTTAATAAATTGGCAGACATTTCTAAAATTCTGTTCTCACTTTGTCATTATGGAGTATTGAATGTGGATTAATGAGAAAAAAATGAATTTTAAGAGCTGTAGACTCAGGCTGCAGCATAGTACAATTGA
>JANHFT010006180.1:23236-36699 GCA_032467955.1 Pseudoxenodon macrops | reverse complement strand
CCCCGCCCCCGATAATAAGACCACAGCCATATTTGGGGGATCAAAAGAAAATAAGACCCTGTCTTATATTCGGGGAAACACGGTACTTAGAAACTAACAACCTACTTTCTAACAAGCAATTTGGCTTCAGAAAAAAAAACTATCCTGCAATCTGCAACTATTGTACTGCAAAAACATATGGACTTCAAAACTCGACCAGGGTAAAGCAACAGATGCAATCTATATAGACTTCTGTAAAGCCTATGACTCTGTGGTACACAAAATACTACTTCTAAAACTAAAATCTTATGGAATTTCCAGATTTCTGCATAAATGGATAGCTGCATTCCTATCCAACAGGCAGCAAGTAGTCAAAATAGGGAACGCCATATCTAAACCTGCACTTGTTAACAGTGGTGTCCTCTAAGGTAATGTTGTAGGACCCACACTCTTCATACTTTACATAAATGACCTTTGCGATCATATTATAAGCAACTGCATTCTCTTTGCTGATGATGCAAAACTATTCAACACCACCAACAATGCTGCTACCCTACAAAAAGACCTTGATTATGTATCTGAATGGTCAAACAATTGGCAACTCCAAATCTCAACCAACAATTGCTCTGTCTTATACATTGGCAAAAAAAATCAGAACACAAAATACAAGCTAGATGGATACAACCTCATAGAAGACCCTCACTCTGTCAAGGACCTTGGAGTACTCATCTCAAATGATCTAAGTACCAGAGCTCACTGTAACAGAATTGCCAAAACGACATTAAGAGTTGTTAACTCTTGCATAGCTTCTTCTCTGGTAATATTGAACTGCAAACTAGGGCATACAAAAGTTTTGCTAGACCAATTTTTAAATACAGCTCATCTGTCTGGAACCCGCACTGCATATTAGACATTAATACAATCAAATGAATCCAGAGATATTTCACAAGAAGAATCCTCCACTCCTCTACTTGCAACAGAATACCTTATGCCACCAGACTTGAAATTTTGGGCTTAGACAACTTAGAACTTCGCCATCTTCGATCCGACCTAAGCATAGTACATAAAATTATCTGCTACAATGTCCTATCTGTCAATGAATACTTCAGCTTCAACCACAACAATGCACAAGCACATAATAGATACAAACTTATGGTAAACCGCTCCAAACTCGATTGCAGAGAATACGACTTCTGCAACAGAGTAGTCAATGCCTGGAATGCACTACCTGACTCCATGGTTTCTTCCCAAGCCCCCAAAACTTTAACCTTAGACTGTCTACTCTAGACCTCACCCCATTCCTAAGAGGTCTTTAAGTGGGGTACATAAGCGCACCAGTGTGCCTACAGTCCCTGTCCTAATATTTCCTTTTATTTGTAGCCATTTCATGTATTCATAATAATGTTTATACTTATATCTGTTATCTAATACATGCTTGACAAATTAAATAAATAAATAAATGATAGCCCTTCTCCATTCCCAAGAAATGGAATATGAGAAAAATAACAGTTGGGGCAATCTATCTGCAAAAGTTTAGTTCCAATTCACTAATTTAATTTATTTCATTTTGGTCTAAAATCATGTTTATGTTTTATTAATTACTATTAGACATTAAAATTGACTCTGTTTAGAGCAGGGGTGTCAAATTCAATTTCCTTGAGGGCCACATCAGGGTTGTGTTTGACCTCAGGGGGTCAAAGTGTAGCCAAGGTGGGCATAGCCAGCTCAACCTCAGTCATGTCAGGTGGCCTCTGTGGTGGCCAAGTGCTAAGGCAGGACTTCCTTCAGACCTTCCCTCCCTCCCCTTGTAATCTCCTTCCTTTTTTCCTTCCTTCTTTTCTTTCCTTCTTCCTTCCTTATCTTCTTTTTCCTTCTTTCTCCTTTCTCCTTCCTTCTTCTTTTCCCTCTTTCTTTCTTTTTCCATCCTTGCTCTCTTCCTATATTTCCTTTTTTTTCCTTTGTCTTTCCTCTTCTCCTTTCCTGTCCCTTCTTGGATGCTCAAATCCAAAAGGGGAAACATTTCTCCTTTTGTTTTGTTTTTAGTTTGTTTTAAGTGGCCGGTCCTTTGCTGTTTCCAGTGCAGCCCCACAGGCCAAATATAAATACCCCGTGGGCTGGATCTGGCCTGTGGGCCTTGAGTTTGGCACCCCTGGTTTAAATAATCTCAATTAAATATGTAAATGAAATGATATCCTGCACACCTCTCGGCGTGAATGTTTTTTTCATATTTTCTTCTAAAGTAATATCAATTTGTTTCTTTTGAAAACCTATATATGCTAGATGCCTTAAACAACATTGTCAGTCAAAATTGGTGACATTGACCGCCAATCTACGGACAAAATCTGACTCGGTGCAAAGCAGGTTCCACTGTTTCCAAAAGGTGGCATGGTGTAGGCTGCAGATGTCTCACTCTCTTAAAGAGAGAGGATTACTATTCCCCAGACTCCTACAATCTCCTTCATGTTTCATTATAGTTCCCCAAAGATATTGGCTTTATTTGATCATGTTGATTATAAATGATGGTCATCAGCTTCTCTGATTGTTTTCTATAAAGCACTCATGGACTAAATCAATAAAATAAACCATGCAGCAAACATAAGGCATTATTTAGTCATGCTGCTAAAAAAAGAATCAATTGAGATCTACAAATGCAGCTTGTTATCTTCCCTTTTTACTTAACACCCACAACACGCACACAAGTACACACTCACACATATTTAAATGCATGATATACATGAAAACAATATCTCTTCTCATGATTTCTAGCTCTTCTTTTATAAAGGTTTGAGCTTGCTTATTGTCAGTGAAGCAATTGAGAAGTCTGATAATACATACCCATATCTCTCTTGTCCAACCAGCGGTGGGTTTCACATATTCTTGCCACCAGTTTGCTGCACATGCTTGCTTGTGCTGTGCATGTGCACCTACCATGCATGCCCCCAGCCTTCCACATGCTTGCGGCATGCACACCTTCTGTTCATGCACCCAGTCTTCCACGCATGTGCTTTGCTCACATGTGTGCCTTCCACAAATGCGCCCAGCCTCAAAAACGTGCCTAAATAGGACGGCATTACGTTCGTTCAGGTGAGTAGGCGGAGTCGCCTCTACCGGTTCACCCGAATTGGTCCAAACTGGCTGAATATCACCTCTGTGTCCAACCTATTGCTCCTGGAATAAAAATTTGATATTTTTAGGTCTTCCTGACCTCTTCCCTCTCAGCTAAAGTGAAGAAAGTTATTTTAAATTTCTTCCTAATACGTTAGGCAAGAGGTTTAAAATTTTGTGTCCACAATGTTACAATGAGATGAAAATACTCTCATGCATGATCTTCATAATTTGGCTAAGGGGAGAAGGAACCATGTGTATCTGTGTAAAATAAGAACACTGTATGTAACTAGTTGTGTTAAGCATGATGCATCTTTGTTTTAAATATGCCTCATATTACATGCAAAGCTTCCCTACCGGTTCGGAGTGCGCATACGCATGCTCATGAGCGTAGCGAGTCAGCACGCGTTCGTCACTTCTGGGTGAAAACCCTCTGCACATGCACAGAAGGCTTTGCGCATATGTAGAGGGTTGGATTTTTGGCTGATTTTCAGCCAGAGGACGGTTCGGGGGCGTGTCCATCCAGACATCGCTGCCGGTTCAATGAGCAGGTGGAAATTCCCACTACTGGTTCTAGCAAACCGGTCCGAATCGGCAGGAACCCACCTCTGGTGCAAAGCTATCTATGTGCCAGAGATTTTGCATGGGACTTGAAATAAAACAGACAGTTGCTGCTCCATCTATACTTTCTATAGACTTGGTTAGGTAATAAGTAAATAGGTCTGTAAATTTATTGGATACTAGTAAGAGTAAAGAATTATATTAGCTATGAACAATAGAAGGCACAACATAAACAATTTTGTCCTTATTAAGATTCTTCAGGCATAGGTATCTTTACTTTTAACAGGCTTTAAACATGCCTTGCACCTGATGACTTTATAATACATTTAACTTTAAAGCTATTCTGACATAATTGTCAGTAGCTTGCGGGAAGGGAAGTTTTGTATGCAGGTATCCCATTAAAGATATATAAGCAAACCTTGAGAAGAAACAATGTGAAGGCTCTAGCATAAGGCTTAGATAAATAAAATCCACAATATTCTCTATGCAAGCCTATAGAAAAAGGGAAGCATACTTAGCTTCTACAAGAGAAGTGAAGTGAAAAAATAATCAGAATATACTATATAATGTTCTAAAGAACAGAGGATATTATTGAAATATTGAGCTAGAAGCTTATTTTCTTTCCTTCTCCTTCAATTTAATTGCAATGCTTACAAGCACTTTCCTTCTTCTACATGGGTCAATAGAAGCCACTGATATATGTGAAAAATATATGGAGCTGCAATGAAGAAAACAGCTCTCTTCTACTACAAAGTCAATAGGATTCCAAAGTTCCCAAATTACCTCACAAATTAACTTGAGAAATTAACTTTCTCAAATATCAAAGAAGTTATATTTTAACTGCTTCCTCTTTTTTAATAAAATGATAATATTATCTCCTTTGTTTATCTATGAATATGAATTCCTAAGAGGTCTGTAAGGGGCATGCAGAAGCGCACCAGCGTGCCTACCATCCATGTCCTCATGTATTCGTAAAATATAATGTACTCATAACCATGTTTGTACATCTTCTATATTCACAAGCATGCTTATACTTTGTCTGCGATCATATAGGCACTTGACAAAATAAATAAATAAATAAAAATAAAATATCCTGTGGAATAATATACACAAACACCTAGCCATCAAGATTAGCACCAGCAGGCAATTGCCAAGGCCCACCCTGAGGTAAAAGTCAAATGATAACTTTCAGAGTATTTCTGATCCTGCCTGGTTCACTTTCCCTCTTTAAATCAATAAGCCATGACAGGGCTAGAATAAATAATGGAGCTGTTTCTCCTTTTGAGCTGTGTCCAACAGAGGCCAAGAAGGTGAAATCAAGAATAGTGACAATGACAATGATCAGGATAGCTCTAAAGTTAAATGTATTATAAAGTCATCAGGTACAAGACATGTTTAAATCCTGACAATGAATCTCATCATTGAAGAGAATCTTGCCAGGGACCTCCATAATCTGGAGATTCTGCCAGGTGCCTATGCAAACAGGCTTTCTTGAATGCCTTGGCTAACAGCGACAAATGCAAGTATGAATCTTCTAAATGCACTTATGGGACAAATATTGTTGTAAAACCCATAGTTTTCATTCACCTCTTTCATGTCCTTGCAAAACAGCAAGCAATTGATATATAATCTCAATGAGATGTAAAGGTAGGAGTTTGCCAACACGGCATCCTCTAGAGCCTAATCCTCCAGCTAAAATTTAGTTCCTGAGGTACACAAATTCATATGTTTGCAATTCAGTACCAGCAAAATGAACCTTCGGTTCAAGCATTGGGCAGAATTACAACTTAAATTCCCTGATAATGAGGGTCTTCGCTACATAACTATGGCAGTTTAATGTTGCCTTAAAGCAGCTGTGAATTAGTCATGGTATGAAGTGCTTTAGTGCACATGACATTTCAAGTTCATTTGCAAGATGCAATGACATACCCACAAACCTTTAAGCTTGAGCTTTCTGAAAAGCGCTAGTATTTTTCCCCACAGCAGGTAGTTTGCAAGAAAGAAAAATGTTTTGCCTTTCATTTCTGTACAAATCCTTATTTGCCTCACTGTGCTTATGTACTTAAGCTTTCCATTCCCAGGAAATTCTGTACCTTTCAGAGATATTGAATAGTCTGAGGGCCAGCATACACTCCATTTTGGCTCCTTTATCATATTTCACATCTTCAGTCTTTCACATCCATGCAGTCTTTTAGCCATACTCATAATTAAATTTGGTATGTCAATTAAGTGGATTATTATTCATGTTATCAATGAAAGACTGAGACTGAATAATCAATAGCTTCACCAAAGGGAAGAGCAGGAAATTTTTGTTACTGAGAGATAGCACCAAGCAGAAAAATTATCTTGCATGCTTTCTTAATGAATTTTCTTTTCTTTTTTTCCAGTTTTGTGGGTGCTCTCTGAGCTTGGTTGTTTGTTTGCAGATGTTTTGTTAGCTGGCTGGACAACATCTTCAGTCTTAAAAAATATTTTTTATTTTTGAATACTTTTAAAAGAGAAAACTGAGACTTTTAGATGTAGTATAGTGTTCTTGCACTTATTTGGTTAAAGAGTTGCCAAGCAAAGGTGCTTTAATGACAGTTTACAAGTTGGTCCTTCTTGCTTCCAGTCCAGTCCAGTCAGGCTCATTTATAGGATTAACATATTCATAAGAGAAAACTGCTGTTTGTCCCATACACAGAGAGATCTCCTAGCTGCTGCTTCTTGGCCATAGATGTCTTTTATTTTTAAAGACAAAGGGAGGATATTTTAATTGACAGAAAGACAGCACAGATAGTGAGCTGCCTCTCTTTTTCGCATACTAGGGCTAGGCTGCCCCCTGCAAGATAGGCAGCAGCTACGGACCCAATGCAAAAGGCAGGGCAAGGATGTAAATATCCAAGAGTCTGAGAAAGGTTTTAGATTTCCAGCCTTACACTCTTTTGGCTCAGTCAGTTCACTATGCAAATAGTCCTTGATTTAGAACCATTCATTTACTGACCATTCAAAGTTACAACAGCATTGAAAAATGTGATGTATGACCAGGGGTGGGTTCTGGATATTTTTAATGCCTGTTCACTCAGGGTTGCGCTGCAGTCAAAAACTAGCTTCTGCGCATGCGCAGAAGCAAAATCCAAGATGGCAGCGCCCACGGAGCCACCGACAGGACCGGCTCTGTGACGTCATTCTATAGAACCGGTAGGAACCCACCTCTATGTATATCTGTTTTTCACACTTACAACCATTGCCGCATCCCCGTGTTTGTGCGATCAAAATACAGATGCTTGGCAACTGGTTGATATTTATGACAGTTGCAGTGTCCCTGGTTCATGTGACCCCCTTTGTGAACTTCTGACAAGCAAAGTCAATGAGAAAACCAGATTCACTTGACAACTGTATTCCTGACTTAACAACTGTGGTGATTCACTTAACAGCTGTAGCAAGAAAGGTCATCAAATGGGGGGAAACTATCTTACTTAGCAACAGAAATTTTGGAATCTATTGTAATCATAAGTTGTGGACTACCTGTAATCGGCCTATGTGAAGGTTTTTTCTCTCCAGCAATATGCAACCTCCTTCCCAGATTTCTCAAGGAAAGACATCACCAGGGAATCCCTTCCACTGGCCTTTCTTAGTAGCAGCACCAATACATTAACAGGGCAGCATTTTCGGAAATTGTTCAAGAATTTGTCTACTAAATTTAATGGAAATTTTCAAAAGGTCACATTTGCTGATCTCTACTGTGGGCTGCCCTTTTAATTTGGTTTTCTTCCATTTTTAGCAGTCCAGGCACACAGGGGGTGATGAAATGATGACCTGGAAGGAGGTGATGCGGATTTGGTTTTTTTGTTTTGTTTTTTTTGTTTTGTCATGGCTTCTTTTTGCAGGGGGAGATTTTTAATATTTTAGTTGCATTAAGCCATATTTATATTCTCCTCCTGCTGTAAAATGGCATTGTTTACTTTTGACTTAAGTCCATTGATTTAAGCCCGCTTAAATTAAAACTTCACCTTTTTCCTGAATTCTTCCTTTAAGCTACCTTTAAGGTAATAGTTATATATAGGCATTATATTTCCCAGAATGATCATTACTCTAGAACAAAGGTCACCAACTGGTGGTTTGCAGACTACTGGTGGTCTGCGAGAAAATTTTGGTGGTCTGAAGCGCATCCGGGTGGAGGAGCTGCTCCAAGATGACCATTGGCCAGTCCTATGACTAGAGCTCTGGAATATGGGACCGGTCAGGCAGCTCATGGTGGCGCTGGAAATCTCTTCCGTAGAGGAAGGTATGAGCAACTTGCAACTTTGCATGTGGTGCAACGTGCAAGGAGTAGTGCTGCCCTCGCCAGCCGGAACAAGGTAATTGTACGAGTGGGGGTGGCAGTGCAGGCGGGTCTAAACAACTGATGTCGGCAACCCATAGCTCTTTCTTCCCCCTGCTGTGGCTTCCTGTTGGCTGAACCCACCAGTGGCTGGCTCTGCCCCTTGCCCTCCCCTCCCTGTCACTCCTCGCCTGGCCTGAGAAGGAAAGAATGGGGGATGGAGATTCGCTCCATATTCCAGAGCGGAAATGAAAATTCATCTCTTGCTGGGTCTTGCGTGTGTTTCTTCTGGCCCTTGTTGGTGCCATGTATCTCAGTCCCTCGGGAAGACACGTGACTTCCTCTCGGCCCTGAGCACTGGTCCAGCCCAGCCGTTTCTCTCCACCGCTGCTGTTGGTGCCTCCATGACCTGCTCGCTGCTCTTGAAGTGCAGTTAAATTTAGCGCATTTCACAATGGGGAAGATGGCGTCCCCTTCTCCTCCTGGAGCCCATTATGATGCGGAGCATAGTCTGCAGCCTGGTTGGGTGAATACCTTTGGGTGGAGAGCAGGCTGTGAGTTTCCCCAAGCAACCAAGGTACACCCAGCACCAACAAATGCCAAAGAAGCACCTGCGAGACCCAGAGAGCGCCACAGAATCAGAATCAGAATGAGAGAGAGAGAGAGAGAAAGAGAGATGCAAGAGAGAGAGACAGACAAAGAGAGAGGAGAGAGAGATATGAGAGACAGACAAACAGAGAGGGTGAGAAAGAGAGATGAGAGAGAAACAAAGAGAGAGGGAGAGAGAGAGATGAGAAAGAAAGAAAGAAAGAAAGAAGGGAGAGAGAGATGAAAGACAAACAAAGAGAGGGGAGAGAGACAAGAGAGAGAGAGAGAGAGAGAGAGAGAGACAGAGAGACAGAGAGACAGATAGACAAAGAGAGAGGGGGGAAGAGAGAGATGAGAGATCCTTGTGTTTTGTTTTCTGTGGAAAACAGGTCCAAATGGCTCTTTGATTGTTTAAGGTTGCAGAAACAGGCGGCCAAGCTAAGTGCCTGAAGGACCCCATCCTGTCACTGGGAGTCCAGGCCCTTCAGCGAGTAGTGCACTGGATTCGTATTAGTGGTCCGCAGGATTTAAAATTATGAATTTAGTGATCCCTGAGGTCTGAAAGATTGGTGACACCTGCTCTAGAAGCTATATTCCCAATGTATCTGGAGACATCAAATTAGAGACGGTAGTGACTTCCGGTGAAGATAGAATAACTGAACAACATGCCCAGGGAAAGATCCCTGAATAGTTTTTCCCAGGCTGTCGCTTTTTCAATTTACTAACAGAAAGAACCAGCATTCCTTTAATTTATATGACTCTCCTGAGATCCTCCATATAGCAACAGTCTGCAGGTACTTTCAGGAGTTGTGCTTCAAAGCACCCTGCGTACTGACAGCTGGGGTGGGTGGGAATGCAATCAGTTTGTTGTTGAAGAAACAGCCTTTTTGGAATTTATTTTTCAAATGAACAGTAAATTGTGCCTTTCATTTCTTAATCATTTTAAGGACTATTAATCTTTATTAAACTAAGAAAGACTTTCTTTAGCCATAGCCTGTTATTCCTTTTTGAAGATTTGTACCATTTTGGGGATATCTTCATTGTTACAATGAAGTTATAAAAGATGTATTAGAACTTTTTGATCTTAGAAATATTTTTTAAAGGAAAGTGTAGTGTTTTAAAATAGATGAAAAAAAGTATTTTCCCCTTTACGGTGAAAGAATCTGAAAGAATATAGTGAATTTTATGAATATAAATGTTGATAGTTTATAAAGATTATATATTTAATTATGTTTTCTATTTGGAAATCACTTGTGGATTTTGTGCTTATGATAAAAAAATGAAACTTTGACTTTGGTTTTGCCAATTAGATAGGTTTGTTGTTATAGAAATGGCTAGTATATACTAATACGTAAAAGTAAAAAGTTGAGGCTGTAATGTTATCTTCTACTGTGCTAAAAAGAGTTGGAACACTTTTTGCTTTTTTTCCCTTGCACCCCATATTTTCTTTCCCTCTTTCTTTCCCCCCACTAATTTCCTATTTCTATTTTCTCTTATATTTTATATTTGGATAAAACAATAAAAGTTGGAATAAAAAAAGTAAGAAAAAGAAAAGAAAAAGAAAGATTAGAGACGGTAGTTATCTTATGGTCAAAGTTCTCTTTTCTACCCTGCATGTTCCAGTTAGTGTAGCATCCATCACAAGGATTTTTTATCATCTCACAGTGCCAAAATCACACCTAGAAAGTTTGAAATGTACATCAAGGTGTTGAAATTGGATTTTTATCTTTATAAGCTGCCCAGAGTCACTGAGGGTGATTTGGGCAGTCCTATAAATGTTCTTTTAAATAAATTGCCCTTTTTAACAACCTTCAGAGAGAAAATAGCAAGAATATCCATATAAAAACATTAGAGTCTTTGATAATCCCATTGGAAGAATAATGCCCATATTTTTACTTTTTGAGAAGAAGCTGCTTTTTTTTTTTACCTTGCCTGTAGCAGCTGTTTGTTTTCTTGGCATTTGGGGATAAACTAAAGGAATGCAATTCCTTCCTTTATGGCACCTCTTGTAGACAGTACATTTTATTTCTGTTTCTGGGAAATGTATGACCGCCTTCTGATTTGTCTATGGGATACATTGCTTAGGAGCCTTTTGTCTCTCCCTGATCCATGCCTGTGTAAAACTACAATGATCAAGGTCATACAAAGGCACACGTGCAATGTTTTATCTTGGACAATTGCATTTATATCAGTACTTTATGGATGCATGGATGGATGCATGGATAGACATTTGTTAAATGTAGGTATCACCCATCTGACTCAGTTAGCGTGGAATAGGGAAATATATTCAATCATTAGTTTTCAATAGCCTTCATCCTAGTACCTTTTTGGTATGTTGTGGTCAATGTTGTGATCAATGTTGTGGTCAATGTTGTGATCAAACAAAAATTATAGAGCACTGCACACCAGAACAACTAGACACAAGAACAGTTTTTTCCCAAATACCATCACTCTGCTAAACAATTCCCTCAACACTGTCAAACTATTTACTAAGTCTGCACTACTATTAATCTTCTCATCATTCCTACATCATCTCCTCCCACTAATGACTGTATGACTGTAACTTTGTTGCTTGTATCCCTACGATTTATATTGACTGTTTCCTAATATGATTTGATTGCTTTTGTACCCTTAAGTGTTGTATCTTATGATTCTTAACGAACGTATCTTTTCTTTTATGTACACTGAGATCATATGCACCAAGACAAATTCCTTGGCCAATAAAGAATTCTATTCTATTCACGAGAAGAGTATTCCACTCCTCTGCTCACAATAGAATACCTTATGCCACCAAGCTTGAAATTTTGGGCTTGGACAACCTAGAACAGTGATGGCTAACCTTTTTGGGTGCCAAAAATGGCAGCACACTGCGCCATTCTCCGGAGGCTTCAGGGAAACCTGAAGCTTCTGGAGGGTGAAAAATGGCCCTACAGGCAAACCGGAAATCTCCAAAAACTCCTGAAGCCTCCTGAGTATGAAAAACAACAGAAATGTTCGGCTCGATTTTGGTCATAAGTCGAGGACTATACCTGTGTAACCCACAACTTTCTTATTGTCTCTGGTGAGAAATGGTATAGTCTGTTCTGTCATAGCAGGCATTAACAGTTCATTTTGCTAAAATGAGAAACCCACCTTCTGTTTTATTGAACTCACCAGGGCTTAAACTTTGTAGTGAATATTTACATGAAATTCATCTCTTACTTTATCTTCCATCTTCATCAGTTCTGTTTATACATCTCCATAAAGGAGGAAATCCATCATTAAAGAAGGACAAGAAAGGATGCTGATTTGCATTAACTTTGCATATATTCATCTATATGCGTCGTTGCAAATGTAGAGGTATAAATCATACTGAAATGCAGTACAGGCTCACTATAGTTTATATTAAAAGCAGCATTTTGATGCGATACATATGGAGGACTCCAGTGTGCCATTTGGTCTAATTTGTTTGGGGTAGTTTTCAAATCTTTGAATCCTGGAGACATAAACAAGATGCATAATAGCTGTAAAGTCTACCATGTATTTTTTTAACATCTGCGAATCCTCTTTTATTTGAGTTAAGCAGAAGAAATTGACTTAGACATTTGGGAGAGAAACCAAACGGCCTGTTGCACGGTAGAAGGATGCTGCTGGCTTTAAAGAAGACAATACAGCTAGTCCTTGACTTGCAACCATTCATTTAATGACCACTCAAAGTTGCAATAGCACTGAAAAAGTGAGTTAACAATCCTCATCTGACCATTGCAATATCCCCATGGCCATTTGATCAAAATTTGGGCCCTCAACCAGTGGCATGTATTTATGACCATTGTGTATTCCAGATTGTGTGATCAACATTTGTAACCTTCCCAACCGACTTCTGACGAGCGAAGTCAATGAGGGAATGCTCAAATTCACTCAGCAGCCGTGTGATTCACATAATAATTGCAGTGCTTTGTTTAGCAATCATGGTAGAATATAATTCATAAAATCAGGTGTGAGTTACACAACAACCTCCTTCATTAGCAGTGGAAATTCTGGTCCCAATTGTCATAAGTCATGGACTATCTGCAGTCCACCCATTGTCAGGTTTCCAAGTGATGAAACCCATTCAAAAAAGAAATAAGCAAAGTCCATCTTCCAAACCAAATTTCTTTTATTTAGATAGGCATCAGATTGAATATTTGACACAAACCGAAATTACACCATATTAGAAACATCCCACAAAAGTTACATTCTCCAATAAAAGCAAAATCAACATTGCCTGGTGTTATCAAACTCCCCCTTCAGTTCTCAGCCGGACAGCTTCTGTTCCCACGGGAAAGAAAGTCACCTAGCCAAAACAATCCTCACTATCTACTACCTCCTCCCACCTCAAGAATGTGGCGAGCCCAAAAAACCCCTGTTACATAAGTAGAGAAAAAGAAAAAAGGAATAAGTGAGCATAATATAGAGTAATATAGAACAGCTACTTCGGGTTCAACACCCATTTCTAAAGAACCTTTCCTGGCTCAGGATCCATCCCCCATCATTTGAGCAAAGTGCTTGAACACATGTTTTTGTACAGCCCCAGATGTTTTTCGTACAGCCCCAGATATTCTTCGAGGACATTTAAAAGCTAACTAGAATTGAGTTTGGGACTGAATTAACCAGGGTGGCCCTGCTTGGAAATAACCTGTAGGACTAAAAGAGTATTGACTCAGTTGTTCCTGTTTGATCCCCCAGCAGCCTTTGATGAGATCATTAACCAGAGGTGGGTTCCTACCGGTTCGGACCGGTTCTATCGAGTAGGTAGTAGGCCGCTGGTGACGTCATGGAGCCGGTTCTGTTGCTCCGTGAGCGCCGACATCTTTTTTGGGGATTTTTTTTTTAATCCTCCCCCCCCCTGGATTTTTGTTCTTCTGCGCATGTGCAGAAGCCGAATTTCTGGCACTGCGCATGCGTCGCC
>JANHFT010006180.1:9650-23136 GCA_032467955.1 Pseudoxenodon macrops | reverse complement strand
GCACCAAAGACAAATTCCTTGTGTGTCCAATCACACTTGGCCAATAAAGAATTCTATTCTATTCTATTCTGATCAGATTTTCTATACAGTATATACTATTCCTCTGGTTATGCCAGTGCATTACAAAACTAAGACTGTATCTAGTGCAGAAATACAATGATTCATGTTTTACATCCCAATTGGATTAATATATGTAGCATATGGCAGATTTGCTTAGTATATTTTTCCTTCTATTGGGAAGTATTTTTTCCCCATTTATAGTTCACCACAACAATAGGGGGAAAGCCTGCAGGCCACATGCAGAACCAAGACCCATTTTGGTATCTCCTGGAATGCCCCGATATCATGATGCTGAAATTTGCTGCAAATTGCTGATGTTCAGCAATGTGATTTGTTATATTTTATTGGAAAAATAATGACAATAACGGATGTTGGAATAATGTTGTATACTAAATAAAATGTTAGATCAGGATAAGATACCCAGGTTGAAGGCCTCAACCAGCTCATTGGACCAATCCCTCTCTTTCAAATCCTGTGAAGTGGATAAGACTCCACTTGCCCCCAAAATGAAGAGCCATTCCTATGTACATACAAAAAAAACCAAAGCCATTCTCTGCTAACCTTAATTTTTGTAAGGGGCATGCATAAGCACACCAGTGTGCCTACCGTCCCTGTCCTAATGTTCCCTTTTATTTGTATTCCTTTCATGTATTCAAATCATGTTTATACCTATATATATTATCTAATATGTGCTTGTCAAAATAAATAAATAAACAAGCAAGCAAGCAAATAAACAAACAAATAAATCCATAAATCCATAAATCCATAAATCCATAAATCCATAAATAAAATGAATTCATAGAAGAAAGGTGAAATGTACAGAATATATTTTCCTTCACACATCTTCACCTTACTCTCCTCTCAAGATATAAGCCTAAGTTTTGCCCTCTTATGTTTGGTCACTCTATCATTGTCATATTCCTGGCTGTCCTTGCAAGCCACATTAATTTATTCATAAATATATTAAACAACCAAGGGAGCATTGCTCATCTTTGCCTTGCTTTCTGCTCAGCATTAAACCATTTGCTAAGCATCCCATTTATTTTCACACATTGTGATTTCCATGTTGTATCATGCTTATCTTTTGTGGCACCTAACCGTCACTTTTTATACTTGTGTGCAACAGTGCCATAATCCAACCTGTTCACTTTATGGTAGGCATCCTCTAAATTGACAATTATACAACAGATTTTCTCATATGCTTATGTTCTTTAATGAAGACTTACATATAATGTGAAATGTAGGTATTAAAATCTATTATGCCCTCATTACCTTTTTAAATATTAATACAGAAATATTTGCAAAGATGTTCTATTAGTTGAACCAACAGCTTAAAATCTCAGGTAGAAAAGGTCTTCAGCTATAAAAAGATTACCCATCTCTTAGTGAGTTTAAGTTGTCTTCTTTGAGAATGACATGCAAATGTATTGCTATTTCTTATTTTTAAAGGTGCCAGACACATGCTATATACCAGCCCCTGCAATACTCACTGTTAGAGCCATTAGTAACTTGGGTCACTGATAAATTGTAGCTGCAGCTGGTTCCTTTGGTAATACTGGCTCTTTGCCTATTGGTGACTAGAGGAAGCTTTTGCTATAAAACCACTCTCCTTCCCAATCTCCTACAGTCCAGAAATGCTGGGATTCCCCAAATTCCAAGCCAAAAGGGTAGCTCCAGCACAACGGATGGGCATTACGGGTGGTGGTGGGGAATTAATACAGTCCATTAAAACTAGATTCTTCAAGCGAGTAGAACTCCAGACCAAAAATGGTCTCTATGCTTTCATACTGCATTAATGATCTTTATCTTAGGTTGTTTTTGTGTTTGGCATTTTTTCAAACCCCTTGAGCAGATTTTATATATCCTGGGAGTTTTTGTGTGTGGTTTTTTTGGCTCTATGGACCTTCAATTATGCTGAGTGTTTGCAAGGCATGATGTGCAGGAAGACGTTCTGATTCATTACTGTGAAATGCATTTGATCTCATCTCAGTTTCCCATTTGAAGTGGAAATAGCCACATTTGTCAGTTTGTCAGGTCCCCGTATAATCATTCCACCAGAATTACACAATAGGCTTCCTTAGATTGTGTCCTTTCCTAATTTGAGACGTTAATGTCTAGCCCGCATACTTTCCCACATGCTAACTGATGCTTCTGCTTTCTGTTGTGAGATGTGGCTCAAATAATATTATTTTCCATTTGTCAATATCAATTTTTATTTTATTTTAATCAGGGACAACTTTTGATCCATCCTTATCTTCTAACCCAAAATCATGACCTATTGTATTTCCAACCTATACTCTTGGTTCTTCTTCAGGTTTTATGATAGATATCAGAGCATAATTAGCAGAGGTAGCATCTTAGTCACTAAGAACAGAGTAATGATGGAATAATTTTTTTCCTGGCACTTTTTTCCTGCCACCTAATTGAAAAGGACATGAATTCAGAAGAGATGCAAAAAGAAGATAGATACAATCAGGCTGGATGAATCTGTATATTTTAATTTCTATCATTTTCTCACTTTCCAGACTGCAAATTTATTTTCCTCTTCTATTATTCCCATTGGTTTGAAAATTTGACCTGTGAAAATCTGCATGATTATGTATATATGGTTTCATTTTATTTATTTTGTCTAGTTAGTATATGACATTTACAGAGGTCATGCAATCACTGATATACAAATTTAAATAGTGCATCAGCAAATGTGTGTGTGTATGTGCGCGCGCACACAAACACACAATAATGGATATAATATATTAAATTAACCATAAAGGTTTGCCATATAATTTTATTGATATATTAGAGTCAGTTTGGTGCAGTGATTAAGGCATCAAGCTAGAAATCAGAAAACCATGAGTTTTCAGTCCTGTCTTAGGTACAAAACAAGCTGGGTGACTTTGGGCCAGTCACTCTCTCTCATCTTCTATTGTTTCTAGGAAAACAATAGAAAATGACTTTTGAAAAACCTTGCAGGCAGTCTCTAAGAATTGGACACAATAGAACAGAAGAAAAAAAAATATTTTATTCACTTTTCCTAGCATGCATATTTTGGTGTGATTTTTCCATATTGTAATGTGCAAGCAAACATACCTCCAGATGCATTTTGAGTGCCTTTTTGGTTGTGAACACTGAAAACTACTAAAAATGTGGTTCATGAAAAATGTGATTTATTTTATATATAGTGTCAGTAAGTACACATTGCATAAACTTGTCCAGCTATTTGCATGAAATGAATTTCTCTTTCATTCCTAAGTCTTTAACAACTAATTTTGCAAATGAAATGAAAACTAGAAGCACCTAGATAGAAACAAGGTGTATACATATGTATTTAGTTGGCATATTAGCACTTGAAAATCTTTAGCATCTTGCTTCAATGAATGTTCATTGTCCTGCATGTTTGTATGTGCATATATCATATATAATCAATATAATCTTGTACATTTTTATCAGATATCACTGGGTTAATGACATTTACCGCAAGTAATTGTGTACAAGAGTACAGGTTTTGACTCCTATTGTAGAGAAGAAAATGTGACCCAACATGCTCAAAAATATAAATAAGAATTGTTAAAAGAAAAATGAGAAAATTAAAAACATTAAAACAATTTTATCTCAAAATAAGAGCAGCATAAAAATGGACATATTAAAGAGACAGTTACACTCGTCCACAAAAAAATTAATATAATTTTCTGATTCTCTCTAGGAAAAGTATAATATAAGTGGCTATTGCCACAAAATAATTGTCAGACCCATTGATCTTAAACAGGAATTTAGCACTAGAGATCGAAAGATGAATACAGGCATAGCCAATGATCTAACAATGTCAGAATGGTTATATTCAATACAACAATAATTGATAATATTTCACATATCCTTTTCTTACTTCACAGGTGTCTATAACATTTGTATGACTTTTGTACAGGGGCCATCATTCTGTGCTGTTTATGAGAGAGACATATCTTTAAATTTGGATCAAGGTTAACTTGGTTTTTAAGTCTGGGAGCTGTAACATTCAGAGGATCATCTTTGGATTGTTAGTCTGTTTCAGAACTCTTCCTGAGTGGAACTCTTTTTTAAACATTATGATAATGACATCCCACCTTATTTCTTATTTCTTTAACCCAGTTTAGAGATGTCTTAAGAATTAGCATTTTGGGTTTGGGTTGATTTTACCCTTTTGTGCCCTTTCATAATAGTGGAGAAATGGCTGATACATCTATCATATAATATGGTGGGGGGTTGTAAAATGGAACCTTCTTCAAATTGTTAAATTCTCTGTATAATTCTGCTGTTCAAGGATTCATTTTGTTTACATGATGGCGATCTATGCAACTCCCGAGCTTTAGGTATTGTGTGTCCCAAAGTTATTTCCACTGTCTACCCCAAGGTTGACTCTTATTGCAGTTTATTTAATTGATGCCCAATTTATTCAGTTCTTGTTAATTCATGATTTTCCCTCTGCTGTCATCGTTGGCTTACAAGTCATTCATCACAGGAGCTTGTTATACGGTTCTGACAATTTCCATTTAAAAGTTAAGCCCTACAGAGGATTTAGAACCAGAGACAGGAGGAATGAGATACCGCCATCCTGCATCAAGTGAGTTAAAACCTAGCTTGAATCAAAGCATGCGGCATTAGGTTCAAGGTTTATAGTGAGTCAGAACACAGCCCTTTGGAAAAACTCATTTTCAAGTTTTGAACTGGAGGATAGACTTAAGAAAGAGCTGAATAGACAAAAGGGATACACAATGGGAACCTCGGAGGGGAGATCAGTTCCCTTACAGGATTATCTCCTTGTCTCTCCATGTGTTTTGCTTTTATTTCTATGAGTGAAGTAACCATAAGGCATATTCGGTCTCTGGTGACTTCTTACCCAAAGGAAACTAAAGCAGGTTGAGTTATCCTTAAAGTTTTCAGCACGTGGAGGTGACAAAAGCCAAGTTGTGTGCCTGAACTTCTGCAGTGTTACTCCATTCCATATGAGTTCTTACATGTGTAATCAGTCATTTGAGATAGTCATGCATACCTTGGTCTCTATAGATTAGGGAAATACATCTATACATCTTAGTTAGTATTGTGGTCACAGTGTTTAAAGCACTTCCAATATCAGGAGGAATAAAAGAAAGGACACAATAAATAATTCTTCAAACTGTTAATATAGAAGAAGAAAACAAATGTTAGCTTGACAATTGGCCCTATGTATCAGTGAAGTTTACTTTGGAATGGTTTTGTTTTTTGTTTTTTTCCATATTTCTTGCGTGTTGCATTATCCAAGGTACTTTTTGCTTACATCAGCACAAGGATTGTGAGAGCATATAGAATAACATATATAGAGTTGGAAGGGACCTTGGAGGTCTTCAAGTCCAACCCCCTGCTTAGGCAGGAAACCCTATACCCGTGATGGCGAATCTATGGCATGTGTGCCAGAGGTGGCATGCAGAGCTCTCTCTGTGGACACGTGCGCCATCACCAGCTGCTCTGCTGGGTTCTGTCACACGAATGCGTGCTGGCCAGCTGCTCTCTTCTGGGTACCAGTGCACTCCAGGTTCAGCACTTGAAACTGGAGTGCCAGCATAGCTGGCTAGAGAATTCTGGGAGTTGAAGTCCACAAGTCTTAAAGCTGCCATGTTTGGGGACCCCTGGTCTAATCTAAATACTACGATTTTACCTCAAACACTTTACTTTTCAACTGAGGCATTACAGATGTTCAAATAACCCTCAGCCACCTCTGAATTATAAAAAATCTAATGTTGTACATTTATATGTGAACTTAAGTTGCACATTTCGCATTGAATCAAATGTGATAGAATGCAGAACTCAAGAGAAGGGAATGGCTGAGAAATACAACACCACAATCAGTACTCAGTTATCTAATCATTCTTAACCAAAGTACCAAGGTTTCTTACCCTTGGTCCCTCATTAATGTGTACAAATAGAAAAATAAACATGTACTGAAACACTGTCATCCATGTTGTCTTCTCATAATAGAGAATTGAGGAATAAAAGAAGCTTTTGCCACACTACTGTCCTATAGTGCTTTTGTTTCTTTGCCACATGTATGGTGCATACATTTCTGAGCGTGAATAAACCTGTCTTTCTGAGCTCTTTCTTTATTGCACTTTCCTCTAGATTTCATAAGTTCTTGTTGCTGGCAGCCTCCACAATCCAAACCAAAACTTGTAACTGATATAAACATCTTCTGGATTTTCCGATTAGAACGGTTAATGTTAGCCAGAACAGGAGCAATTCAATTAATCCTCTGATAAAGCCATTGTAAACTACAATAATGATAGCATTCAAAGTAGAAATTATATAGACTGCTTCAGGGGTGGGTTCTAACTTACCTTGCCGGCGGGTCGCTGCCTCTTGTGTCACATAGGTGCGCCTTGTGTGTGCGTGCATGCGCAGTAAAAAAAGTGCCGAAACATTCCCCCAAAAAAGGGTCAAAAACAAGATGGCAACTCATGCACAGTGCTGGAAACTCGGCTTCTGCGCATGCACAGAAGAAGAAAAATCTGGAATTTTTTTTGTTCCCCCCCCCAAAAAAAATGCTGAAAACAAGATGGCAACGCAAGCGCAGTGCGGGAAACTTGGCTTCTGCGCATGTGCAGGGGGGAAAAACCCGAAATTTTTTTTCCCCAAAAAAGATGGTGGCGCCCACAGAGCAGCAGAACCGGTTCCGTGACATCACCAGCGGCCTACTATCTACTTGGTAGAACTGGTCCAAACCGGTAGGAACCCACCTCTGGACTGCTTACAGTGGTTTGTTCTAGAAGTAGAATCATCCTCCTTGTTCCTTGTACGTGAGTGCTATAGGATTGAAAGTCTTGGCTGAAAATCCTGTCAGAGGTCTGGTAAAGTCATATGCTTAACTTGGGCATCAAGAAAGACTGATTGAAATTCCCCACATGCAATTTCATAACATCATTCAAAAAGGGATTTTGAGGGTGAAGGCGTCAAGCTAAAATGCAGGAGATTGTGAGTCCTGCCTTAGCCATGAAAGCTAATTGGGTGACTTGGGCCAGTCACTCTCTCTCAGCCCAATCCACCTCACAAAATTGTTGTTGTGGGGAAAATAGGAGAAGGAAGGTGTATTATGTATGCTCACCAACTTGAGTTATTTATATAAGTAATAAAGGTGAGATACAAATAATAATACATAAAATAAATACATAAAATACATTTATCAAATTATTGATATTTTAAATTTAATATTACTCTGGTAACAATTTGCTGAACTGCAATGATATCACAGCATGTTGATAACTGTTCATATTGGGATTTGAAAGATAACTGGGAGAATGTGCTGCAGCTGAGCTTCTGATAGGAAAGCAAAGGTTGTCTATTTTGCTGGGGGGGAAATCTCATCATTTTTACATTAAAAGGACTATGCGTATTCCTTGAAAAAAATTAAAAAGTGATAGAGTAACTATGTGCAGGAAATAGTCTCAGCAATGGGATAAAAAGAGGAAGAAGCAGAAACCCAAGGAAGATAGAAAGAACATTTAAAGCTAAAGAAAGAAAATACAAAACTAGAGATAATTGGAAAAATGGTAACTCTAGGCAAAGACATGTGTAAGGTCACAAAAAAGTTCTATTTGTAAATTATTTTTAAAAAACTTCATTAATTAGCTTTATTTCTCTTTCAGTATCATTATTGTATTATTAAATATGGAAGAAGGCTGAATAAAGGTGAAAAATGATTCTGTCATCTAGAATCAATTAATGAGCAGAGATGGAAAAAAGAATGAAGAAGTGTGATATGATTTATTTATTTATTTTTAACACTGGGGCTGGGACTGATGGTGTTTACAGAGCAGGCATTGGTGACAGGTGATTTTTAGAATGTTGCAGCAGGTTATCTATTTTTATTTATTTATTAAATACATTTATATGGCCATCCAATTCACACATGACTCTGGGTGAGTTACAAGGTTAGCATTGCAGACAATTGGATTGGAAGGCGAAAGTCTCTTGGCTCTTCCTTCTACTGGACTTGGCAAGTACTGCTTCTTATCAGGTCCATGCAATTTGCATCCCTTGTGTAGGTTTGGTGACAACTTGGGGAAAAGAACCAAAACATGGTGTCCAGAGTTCACCTTTATCTGAGTTGTTAACTGGAAAATGGTCTACCTGGGACAGAGAATGCTAGCTGGACATCTAAGTGCACAGATCAGCTGTTGAATATTTGGTGCACTGATCAGCATTTGGCAATGTGGGAAGGAGAGCTGGGAGAAACAGTGGAGGAGGACTTTTGGTGGCTTGTGCAGAAATGGTGAGCGCTGGAGTTGGAGTAGTGGAGATGGAAGTAATTTAGAAAAGATGAAAGTGACTGCTCCAGCATTGAAAAGAAGTGCTCATATGGTGGCAAGTTGACTGTGGAATATGAGGGGGTGAGCCAAGGTGTTAGTTACAGCCTTGGCCCTAAGGCTGCAGCTTTCCTTCCCTACCTAGCCTGGTGGACATCTTGCCTCTGTATAGAACAAGAAACTATTTCATAGCTGACATTAGGATGTTCTGTTTTGAAAGATGATCTATCACAATTTAAATGGATCTTGTTGTTAATTTTTGGATTAATGACTGGAGGTAAGGACTCAGACCCCTTCATGAATTACTGCCTTGTCATGGCGAAGGGGCTTGCGTAGCTCAATGAAGCTACTCAGAGGGATTTGATTCTCCCCTGAATATAGGATATTGCTTGTCTTTCCTATAGGTGAGAACTAGAGAAAGGAAGGTGAGAGCTTCTCGTGAAATATCTCTGGACATTCTCAATTGTATTAATGTCCAATATGTACTGTGGGTTCCAGATAGATGAGCTGTATTCGAGAATTGGTCTAGCAAATGTTTTATATGCCTTGTGTAGCGAAGCTGAAAGCCAGTCTTTACTTTTCTGAAGTTTCTCAACTTCAAACGTTTGTAGGCATGTTTCACAATGCAGAACTATTAACAGGATTATAAATATCTACATACAGAGAAAGAAAGAAAAAAGATAAGTGTTCATATTTTATGCAATTCCTCTGCAGCAGTATAGCAAAAAAGAACGCTCTTGGTCTGGATGTGTATTCATTTGTTTTAAAAGAAATGGCAAGAGAGAAGAGAAGTACAAGGAAGTGTTTCTACTAAATTACACCTCTGGAACTTGTCAGCTGGAATCTAGACAACCAGGGACTTAGAGCACCAGCTCTTCTTCTGTGTGTCAGTCACCACCTCCAGCTTCTGTCTCTTTTTGCTACTCCCCACTTCCTATCCTCTTTGTTCTTTTAATTCTTACTTATAATAAAGAACAGAGGGGCATTCAAATGCAAATGCAAAGCCTTAGGGGGAGGGGAAGAAGGATGAATCTTGAACAAAAATATGTTAATATCCCCTTCCTTTCTTTCCAGATTTTACTCCAAAATTGACTTGTGGGGAGAAAAAGCAAAATCATTGTTTGCAGAATCAAAACCTAAAGAACAAGTCCATATCTTTTCTCTTTTTTGCTGTTACAGGGAATAGAAGAGATTATTAGAAAATAAATGGCAAGAGAGAAGAGAAATGCAAGGAAGTGTTTCTACTAAATTACAGAAATAATTTTCTTTATAGGAAAAAAAATTGGCAGAGGGCAAATACTTATTTAGCAAAGCCATTGCATTTAACATATACTTTGAAGCTTTGGTGCCGTAGATTTGGAGAAAACAGATACAGTGGCAAGAAAACTGTCCATTCCTGGCCACTATACTGTTCCCTTTTACCTCTGCTTTCCTTAGCCAAATATCTCTCCTGCGGTTCCTTTCCCTGAATTTCTTTCCAATTCTTTTTTGACTAACTCACAGCTATTGTTTTTTCCTCCCAGAGTTTATTATTAGCACCTGTGATTCACAAACTGAGCTTTCCATTATCTGGTCCCCTCCAGCTATGGTGGATTGCAATAGGATTCTAATCTGTATCTGTTCTCCACTCTCTACCCCTCCCCCCTCAAATTATTTCAAGGCAATGAAAAGTTTTGCCAAATAACAGCCATTCAGAACTAAGTCTGTGATTCTCAACATATCATCTACTGGTACAAAGACACATATTGAATTTAATGGGGCCGATGTCTGTTAGCAGAGTTTGGGTTGGAATTTTTAAATCATTATAATCTAAGATAGGCTTAGACTGTCAAATCAACATACTCTAGTGAAGAAAGTTAGCACCCACACCTCCTAGAAGAATGAAATATTTTAGGAAATATTAAAAAGGCAGAATATTATATTTCCATGGATGGGAAATTGAGAAACATGCTCTTGGAGACAGAAACTCAGGCCCAGCTCCCTGCCCCCAGCAGACATTTGGTGCCCATTGAGGATTGGGCCAGCCTATCTACAAAACAAAAGACCTCAGCTCCAGGGTGATGGGATTAAGACATGACCTTCCAGGACATAATAGGATTATCTATCAGCAGAGCTCACCACATGGCACAACCAAGCCCCTTCATTACATCATCCAGCAAGGTTCAACCAAACTTGATTCAGACAAACATGATTCCACATGGGAGTCTGCAACCAATAAGATACATGCCCTTGCCAAAGAAACAGGAAGCTCAGGTTCGATGTCTAAGAGAGGGTATAAATATCCCTCACTCTCCACTCCATGGTTCAGCTTCACCATTAAACCATCCTTCCAAGCAGCCTCCATGTTTCCAGTTTCTTTCTTCCCACTTGGAACTGAACCCAGATGGACATTTCATCAAACAATTTGACACCCCAGATAGAACGCCAAGCTAACCTGAACAATGGACCTGGCCTGGGTAATCCTCCCTTGCCAGCAGCATACCCATTCAGTGTGTGGGTGAGTTTTCCTGGACATTGGCCATTTAGAACAAGGGTTTTAAAAGGATTTTGAGTTTTGAGCTCAAAGGCTGCCTGGAAAGAAGGTGAGTACCTCTAATTTTTAACTTTTAAGCCCAGAAAAGTGAGGGAAATGTGTGTATGCCTGTGTGTATGTGAGTAAGAGGACCCTTCTACCAATCACAGCTGGATCTTGCTTCCTCTGTGCATTTCCTAACTGCAGAAATGCTCTGGTCTACCAACAGAGTCTGGAGAGCATTGGAGGGTTTGCCAGAGCACAGGACCTTCTGTTAGGAAAAGGAGAGTGTGTGAAAATGGAATGGAAAAGTGAATGAGAGAATTGAACTTTGGGCAACCAGCTGGGAAGTCACTGAGCAAAGCCCTGTGTTAGGAGGGGTTACCTCTGGAAGCAAGCAGAGGTCCTCCTGGACTCTAGTGAGTCTGAAAATTGTGGCAGTAAAGCTGGTGGAGAGAGGTGCCCTTACTCATTGCAGGGAGTAGTGGAGTCCTCACGGACCCCTTTTTGGTTTGCAAACTGATGGCAGGTGTTTCCCTACAAAGGAGGGGCCCTTACACAAATAGGGAATCAGAATCCTTCCGGATCCTTTTTGGTCTGAAAACTGCTGGCAGGGCGGGAGTCCCGTTTAGGAGGCTCCATTCATCAGGACCTGGTGGGGCTGAATTGAATCCCTACATCAGAAAGGGAAACATGGGATGCTCTAGCTCGAGGGTCAGGATAGGCTCCCCCATGAAAGACTTGCTTGACACCTGGGATGAGAAGGAATTGCCTGTCCACGTGGGCATGAAAAAGGAAAAAAAAACCAAAAAGGTTGTGTAAGAAGTGGGCTTTGCTCAGGGATAAAGCTGGAAAACCAATTTGGTTAAATAAAAATACTTAAAAGAAAAGGGAAATATATAAATAGGAATGTTGGGTTTTTTGTTTGTTTGTTTCTCTCTTCCTTTCTGTTTTCCATGCAAGCACGTGATATGTTTGTTAAGATTTGTGCCTTCCCTAATTTAACTGAGATTTATGGTGGGAATGACCACAGTGTGTAAACATGAGAGTTCTGTTTTCCTCTCTTTTTCTCCTTGTTTTTGTTTCTATGTCAAAGTCTCTGTGTGCCCTTGAGGTAATTGTAACTGTAAAATGTCTCCAATCCAAAAGACAAAAAATTAAAATTGCTACAAAAAAGTTAAAAGCACTGAAAGAAAATGCCTTCACCCAGTTTTGTCTGGCCCACAAAACAGGGTGAAGAAAACGGAGTTCCTTTTTCTTTCCTCTCTGTACTTTTAAGAAAAGCCCAAGTTTATGAGGGGATGTTTTTAAGTTCACTTACAGGAAAAGTTTCATCCTTGCATTTACTGTATGTATTTAAATGATTTTATCTGTCCATTTTTCCCCTGAAGCATGTGAATTCAGCTCCTTTTTTCTCATCTGTGGTGTCCCCATTTTGTTGAAACTGTGTTATCTGTTTAATAACTGAAGTACTGGTGTTTCCCCTCCCCCCCTCAAACTCTGCCTGCAAACTATCTATCCACTACCCCCGCTCTACCTCCCCATTTCTTATTCTTCATCAATGCTTTTCCTGGAAGGATTACCCACAAAGGGGGGTTGGGGTTGTTCTCGTGTCTTTCAGCCCTACACAGTTGATTCTGCAACCTGTGGAAGTAGATAACACTGATCCAGATGCTGCCTCTAGAGGAGACCTTCTATCCTTTTGAGCCAGGAATTGGGTTTGGGTCATCTACCTGAAAATCATGACAGCAATCAGAATGGAGGGGACCTTTCCAAGCTTGAGTTACCACCAAGCCAAGCCTAATGCCACCCAGAAGATATGAAAGAAAGGACCCTGAGATGGACAAGTAAAGACTAAAAGACTCTTTTCAATCCCCAGAAGACAGCTGGAAAGACTATGGGGGAGGCTGTAAATTCACTGTAAGGGTTTCTTTCTTGTCTCATCTATGTTATAATCAGTTACATGGATTCTTGGAGGGATAGCATTTGGGAGTGGTTGGCACAGCAAGTTCGGAACACCTTGGATTTCTGCCTGTTGGGAGGGAAATTTGTCCAGCATGTTCTTGCTGCCTATATTGTAAACGTAGCCAAATACACATGAACATACACAAACACACACCACATTCAGAATCAGACTGATGCTATCCCCTTCACTTACCTCCACACAAAGCTTCTCCTAGGTTGGTTTTTGCTCTGTGGCACTAAGGCCCCAGCAGTCATATCTCCCTGTTAATTCCATGGGGAAGGGACTTTCCATTCAGGCAATTCCCTCACTGAAGAAGTAGCAGAAAAGAGGTCTCCTAACCACCAGTCCTGATTGTGACTCACAAATGATGCTGCCCAGCTGCCCAGTAAAAGCAGAATATGTTGCACTGGTGGTCTCATGAGTAGGAGTCCCAGGGCTCATTATGTGTAATTTGAAAAATACTAAATAGCCTGGATTGTACAATGGCTAATCTCAATTTGACCTCAAAAATCCTGGATGCATCAAAAGAAGAAGAAGAGCTAGGGTTAGTTCAGTAACCAACCCTTGGAATAGAATAGAATAGAATAGAATAGAATTCTTTATTGGCCAAGTGTGATTGGACACACAAGGAATTTGTCTTTG
>JANHFT010006178.1:60540-85599 GCA_032467955.1 Pseudoxenodon macrops | reverse complement strand
CTATCTATCTATCTATCTATCTATCTATCTATCTATCTATCTATCTATCTATCTATCTATCTATCTATCTACCTATCATCTAATCTATCTATCAATGATCTATCTATCACATATCTCTATCATCATCATCTTCATCACCATCTATATCTATAACTTGGAGCTTATTTTTTGCATCTTTGCAGCCTGTACCTTTTTCAAAAAGGTGATTTCTGGCACTGTGACTTAAAATTATGTCCCTTGGATATAGAAAAGTGAATCTGAAAATTGTCTGGCTTTGGTTTCAAAGCTCATTCTTTTATATCTTGATCACAGAAAAGATTAGGAAAATGTTAGAAAGATCACATTTCTGCTACCAGTACTGTCGTTCTGTTCAGAGGCTGGAAGTCGGAATTTCCATCTTAAGCCTTCAGGTTTGAGGAGACAATGGGAAATGCAGATCAACTTAACAATCATACAACATGCTTAGCTCTCATATTTGGCTGAGAGGAGGCTCACATTTTGTTTGCAATTAGTTCCTGCTTTATTATTTCATTACTATCAAAGGACATCTTAATTAATTTATTTTTCTATAGAGACTAAAGATCTAGCCGTTCTGAATGGCAAATGTATGAACAATTTGATAAGCTCATTATGCTTCTCTCTGTTGATTTGGTCCTGAGAGACCCAAAGTTTATCAGTGCCTGAAAAACTATTTGACTTTCAGATAAACAAAAAATGATCAGTCACGGTTCTTGAGTAAAACAGACAAGGCAGTGTGGAAGAAAACCTAAATTTCAAACTGTTTCTGTTGAAAGGATGGCCATGATGTTGGATTGAGGGGTTTACGTGGCTGCAGTCACAGGTGCTCCGCTATCCAGCTGCACAACAACCTGGATGGCTTCTCCAATTTCATTCCCTGCTATGGGATCAACCAAAGCAGCCACCCACCTCCCATTTCATCTGATTAAGTGCAGCTTTCTGCACTTCCCAGAGGAACCCGGGCACGTTGTGTTTTGTACTTCTATAAACATTTTTATAAAGCAGCTCAGAGCTTAACAAAATCATTTGCCTGTAGGTGAGGAAAAAGACAATGGTGCCAGATGTAAAAAGGGTCTGGGAGTAAATAATAGAGGCTCTTATTACATGTGCGCTATTGCTATTTAACAAGAGAGTTGCCACACTGGTGTATTTCTCTCCCACATGCTTCACATCTAGTGTTGCCAGAATTATTTTGGATGTATTTTGTGAATTTTGTGGGTAAAGCAAGCTAATGTGCTCCAGCATTTCCAGTATAGGAGGACTGGTTCTCTATACATGGCAATGCTTCCACAGTTTCACAGACAAATTATTTATACTTTCCTGGTAGCAATCATCTCATAATTCTTAAGCAGTGGTAGCACATATGTTGTTACTTTTTAAAATAACATAATGTTAAGAATAAATATGTTAACATTTTTCAAACCTAAGAGACTCTTTCACACCTCTTAATATAGCATATAGCTTAGAGAATTACATAAAAAGTCTATATTAGGTAACATGCATACTGTTTTCAAGAGTAAGGAAGAGGAAAACCTTTGTAGACTGCTACCCTGGGGTCCTTCAGAAAGCTTCTGAGGTCCATAGGCTATTTCAAAGCTCTCTTTGAGGGAACTGAAGGAGCTGCTTGGAAGGGAGAGATCCATTTTCAGAAACTCTCAACTGCTGGAAACTTCACAACCATTGCTTTGTCGACAGCAGAACTCAACAGAGAGAAAACTTTTGAGTGTGAGAATCAGAAGTAGCTTGGAAGCACAATTTCTGAAGACTTCTCATTCTCCCTGCATGCTTCAATTTAACAGCAAATCTGCATCAGCCTAAGAGCTTAATTTCTTCCCATGTCAATTAGTGAGGGGGATTTTGAAAGGGAAAAGAAAGACGGCCAGGAAAAAGGAGGGGGGGAACTGCCTTAGTAAAATACCGCTCTTTCTTCCCCACCTACGTAGAATGAGGCTGGCAGAGTTTTGGATCTGGCATATCAGCTGCATTCAGGTCTGTCAAACTATTCCTGGTGAGATTGCAACTTGTAAAGATTTTCCTCAATTGCTGAAGAATGTTTCCATATATCCATTTGCCATGATATAGAAGGAAAGCTGTGAAACCCAATCTAAAGTCCAACAATGCAGTAATGCATTAAAAAGAAATGAAGCCATCAAGAATCTGAATAATTTGCAAACCATTCTGTCCCTTATGAAGTTCCTCTGTAAGTCTGGGTTTGACTATTTCCAAATTATAGCAACAGGGTGGTGGTTACTTGCCAGGGAAACTTATAGTATCAATTTTAGAAATGAATTTTAGTTCTAGGCAAAATTCCAGGTTTTGTTTTTGTTTTTTGCTTGGCCCTTAACTCCTAATGGCTTGAGTCCAACTTGCCTAAAGGACTTCTCATATTCTAAGAGAAAACCATAGCTTTCTATTCTATGTTTTAAAAGTTTCTCTAGGGTACTTGAGGGCTCATCGTAGTCCCAAGAGAGCTTTACATTGGTAAAATAATCAAAATATTAGTAAAACCAACATAAAAACCAAACCCTATAAAAAGGTAAAACAAACTTCCAATGCCAATATCCTAGTTCCAAATGTATCCTGAGGCATTTGGGTACATAACTCATTTAAGGCAGAGGGTTGCATTTGATTTGCTTCTCAGAAGCTCTATTCCAATAAGAAGGCAGAATCAGAAAACAGAATGAGCTAAACCAGGTGGCCCTCAGGCCGGATATATCACGCACAGGCCTTGCCCACCTCAGCTCCGCGAAGGGAAAAAACATCATGAAACATCACATGATGGCAACGTTACACCACGAGTGACACTCGTGAGCTAAACCATCCCCCCCCCAAATTTATTTGATTTACATTAAACTTAAATTGAATAAACACAGTTAATATAATGGTGAAACCTCAATTGAACAAGCTAGAGTGGGGAGAGAGGTATATTTATTCTTTCCAACTGTCTGTTAAACTAAAAAGTATGTCTCCCTTATGTGAGGATGACTTGACACAACTCATGCCATTTATGTAATTTGTATAGTGATATCATTATGCAAATAGCACAGAAAATTGGTCCATTGCATGCAAAATCCGTTGTATGGAAGTCCAGTCATCAAGATTTTACCATATTGCTTGCATTACTGGAGGGAAAAAAATACTTTCTGTTATATTAACAATTCCAATTTAGTAGTAACTTTTGGAATGATGGGGAGGGACCTTGAAAGTTAATTATTTTTTAATTGTCTTTACCTTAAATACCAAAGCAAACCTTGGTGTCATACAAAACAATAGCCCCGCCATAATCCTGTGGCTCAAAATGGACTGGGAAAAAGTGACTAGCTTAAAATCACTCACTGAATGTTCAGTTCTGAAGGTCAATTTGAACCTGCGTCTACGTAGTCTTTTCTGATGCCATACTGGCTCTCAGAAAGCCTGAGGAATGTCTCAAGTTCTATAATAACATTCATAGATGAGGCCATTTTTCTTGTTTTGTTCAGCTTGGCTGCTCTCAAAAGGAGTGGAGAGAAAAATCAGTGTTTGAGAACCTATGGAGCAAGCGAGTTAGTCATGGTGGAAGCAGTTTCTTCAAAAATAACAAGTTCTTCTTGGAATTGAACTGGGAGATGCACTGGTAATCATCTTGAGTGCAGCTGTGCTTGCAGTCTTGATAGGCAATTTCATCAAAGGAAAGAACTTATCTGATATTGTGTTCTGAAAATTGATTCTAACTGAGCCAGGGCATGTGGCTGCATAGTGTTAAATTATTTGTCATGGTATAGCAGAAAACCTGATCCAGTAATAGGAGTGCCTTGATAAACGTTGTTCAAATGAATGGCAGCAGATTCTTCATCTGATAAAAAAAAACAAAGGAAAGGAAGCAAACTGATTAGACTGCTATGCCTAAAGGAAATTTTTGCAAAATATATTTTTTTAAAGGCCAATTTACTTCCATATGTGAACTTACACTGAGACTTCTAAATATTGGGGGCTAGGATTAGAGTTCACTGCCCTTTTTTTGCCTTCAGATGCCTTCTAAAGGACCTAACCCTAATCCAATAATGTTTTTAAAAAGGATGTTTAGAGCAGAGATGGGTTTTAAATCGTTTTGCTGCCTCACGCATGCATGTGCGCTCACACAGCAATCAAAATTCAAAATGGCAGTGCCCACGGAGACACCTAAGGAACCGGCTCTGTGACGTCATCACCGAGTTACTAATGGTTATATAGAACCGATAGGAACCCACCTCTGGTTTAGAGGCTGTGTGGAAAGTCAGGCTGCAGAAATTACACAGAAATAAGCAGTTTCAATAGCATTATCGATAACACTTGGAAGAGTTTGCTTTTCAAAATTCATACTAGGTAGGATGTTTAAAAAAAAATACAGAACCAATTTAGCCAGAGATTGAAGCCCTTTTTTCTTTGTGCATCATAGATGCAATAAGTGTGTGAAGGAAATTGGGCTTTATTAAATATACTTTTGTGATGGTGGCTCATTCACACATGTGGAAAGGGTTCTCAGGCAAATACAACTAAACATGTATTGGCACTCTACATATTTTCAGAAGGACACAAAATGAATGTTTTTGCATCATTGTTAATGATGCTCTATAAATAGTCTGCTGTAGTTCTAGACAACTTTTTGAATTACCTACATAGAGCTGTTTACTGACCCCATCAATTCACAGAACCTCATTTCTCACTCTGAGAATACCTGAGTACTGATTTGTAAAAGAAAAAAAATGTATATCTATATAGCTACATACCCACCTCCCTGCCTGATAGAAAGGAATTTTGAGATCAATTAAATGGATCAAACCTGGAGCTCAATTAACTACCACCAAGTTTTGTTTTCACAACTCATCTACCCTACATTCCAGATTGCCTATTTTGTCCATAGGTTGTTTTTTTGTTGGCAGAAACCTATCACTACCCATAGGAGTAATGCTGTATCTCTGTGCCTTTAAAAATACAATATATAGTTTAAGGAGTTTCTCCAGACCCAAGGGCTTCAGGCTTCAGTGGAATTGTAGCTATAGCTTTAGCATCATGTGAGGAGAAATTTCTCAGGCTTGAATCATGATCTTGTTGGGAATAAACAGGATGCCTGCAGCTGGATCTCTGTGAAAAAGCAATTTGTCAGGGCTCATCAAAGTGAGGGTGCTGAGCTGAAAGGGCTCATAAATCGGAAGCTGAGATATTGAGCCAATGACCAGTCAGAAGGCATCAAACCAGACCTTAAAGTCAAAGTCAAGAAGTCAACTAAAAAATGCCAAGCAATTGGTGTGAGGTTGAACACTTGAGGGTTATAGGGGGTGGAATAGAAAGATAAATGAAACTTCTCCTTGAATATAAGTTGAGGGTCAGAGAGGAATTTCAAAGTGGAAAAGCACTGTAGTGTATTTCACCCACACATGATAGGTAGTTTACTATCCTGTAGACTGCAGTGAATAAAACTTGACATTGTGCAACATATCTTTTCTCTGTATGAAACAGCAAAACAAAATGTTTGTTCAAATGTGTGTGAACATTTAGGCATATTTGCTTGCATTCTTAACAAGAAACCATCATTAGCCATTGTCTATTCACTGAAGGATGAAGGCCTCTTTTGCATATTTCCAACCAATACGGTCCTGAGCTTTCTTTGGACAAATGGACCCACAATACTTGCTGATGTCATCGCTCCATCTTGTTTTAGGTCTCTTTGGTGGATGGTTTTTATCAAATGCGATCCATTCTATGACTGCCTTGGTCCAGCTGCCATCAGTTGTTCTTGCTACGTGACCGGCCCATTTCCATTTCAATTAGTTTATTCTCTTGATGATATCATATGCTTTTGCTTGTTCTCTAATCGGATCTATCTTGTAATGCTGAGCATGTAACTTTCCATGGCTCTTTACACCACTCATAGTTTTGAATAGATTGTGAGGTTAGTGTTCATGTTTCACGGATATATGTTACAGCAGGTAGCATGTAAGTGATTAAAAACTTTTCAGGTATAGGGGGAGATTGTTCTTGAAAATTACAATTAGTTTGCCAAATGCCTGCCAACCACATTTAACATGCCATTCAATTTCCTTTATTGTATCACCTTCCATTGAGATCCGTTGGCCAAGGTATATGTAGTGGTTTACTACATCTAGTTCTTCTCTAGATATATATTTTTTCCTTTCTTTAGTTAATTTATTAAATATAACCTGGCTCTTTTTCAGGTTTATTTTTAAGCCAAATGGTCCTCCTGCTTTGTGCAGCTCTTGTATGTCTTTGTAGCTTTTCTGGATCTTGTGAGAAGAGAGCATCATCTGCAAATCTTAAATTATTTAAATAAGTGATTTAAATAATAATTGATTTTTATTCCATCTTTTGCCCAGTCTAGTTTGCAATACTTCTTCAAGGGAGGCTGAGAAAGATAGGTGATATTGTATCACCTTGTCATATACTTCGTTCTATGTTAATTTCCACTTTAAGATCATTAAGGCAAATTGTTGCCATTGTTTTTTTTCATATATTGATTGTAGTAAGTTTATGCAAGCAGTGTCTATGCCTTGGTTGAGCAATGCATTAATTATTGCTTGCTGGAATATTGAGTCAAATGCCTTTTTGTAGTCAATGAAAGCCATGCACAGAGGCAAGGTGTACTCATTGTGCCTTTCAATGACTTGCTGAACAACCTAGATGTGATTCATTGTGTTATAGCCACTTCTGAACTCTGCCTGCTCCTTTGGCTGTGCATCATTTAATGTTCTCAATATTCTTTTTGCTATTATCTTGGCGAAAACCTTGTACATGACTGAAAGATGGCTTACTGGGTGATAGTTCTTTAAATCATCTTGGGCCATTACAAATAATATAAAGTCACAAATAAATAATTAGATGAATTAAGCATACAGTGTTTGTTCAAACTATATTTGTTAATGACAAATTACACAGTCTGGATCTTCAAAAACACTGAAAGCCAATTCTGTTTTCCCCAGACCATGCTTTTTCTACCAAGCTTTAATTTCTCTGAAGCAAATATCGTATATATCCCCCAAATCCTAAAAAGCTTTGAAAATTCATCCCTGACATATGTACCATTTTTTATATCCTGAAGGATGTGATCATTTGTTAGTGGCTTTCTGGACTTTGATTTCTCAATTTCAAGTCTTTCAAAGAAATTCCACTTTCAATTAATCTAAATCAATGTGGGCAATGCCTCTTATAGTTTCAAGATTCTGTATTTACTCTAGATTAGTATTACAAGTATCCATCCCTCCATCCAACCAACCAACAATTTTACACAGCTATCAATGGAACTCTTACTGTAATTGTGTAGTTCTTGTTTCTCTGATCTTACCCAACTAGCTGGAGCTTGTAAATTCTATTGGATTAGGCTGTTGATAATGATTATATTTTTGTCCCACATTTATATACTGTATATTTTGGCATCTAAAGTTGGCAAACATACCAGATATTCCTGCCTCCTATTTTCTCCATGTCTACAACCTAATGAGGAGTATTGGTCCAGTCACCCAGCTGACTTTTATGACTAAAGGAGCTCTAGAATTCATTGTCTAGGTTTCCAAGTCAGCGCCTTAATCACTAGACCAAACAGCTGGAAGATTACCTGTTACTTGATCCCTAAAGCAATCCTTTATCTATGTGGGAAAGCTTGTAGGAGTTTAGTTGGTGCATCGGATGCTAACCTTTGGTATTTTTTTAGTTACGTTAATGAGTCTTATTTATAGCAATAAAGGAAATGCCAGAGCTTTATTGAAAAAGGCACTAGCTCTCTCTTGAGCTTATAATGCTGCTGATCTATAATTTGCAGAATCAAAGTCTGTATTAATATTTGGTTTAAAGCCACTGACCTTTTAAAATGTATGTTTTAAATAAGTAGGAGTTTTTAATCTAAGTGTTGTTGTTTTTCTGAATATGGCTTCATGTGCTGCACACTGGAACTACAAATAGGAGTATAATATTCTGTCTGCTTCATATTATGGTTCAGAAAATCAGCTCTTCCTATTTCTTAGGAAGGGAGTGAGATGCAAGTATTTCCCCACTTCTGGAATATGGGTCTCTTTCTCCCAGAGTGGTGACTTGTGCACCCTTTCCGAGTAATCGTATAAGAAAATAATGCAAAGCAGCTTTCCCCCCATTGCATGCCCTTCCTTAAACTCTTTCACAGATGTGAACCAGTGTGGAGTGAAGAGTAAGAAAATCTCATTACACATGCTTCAAAGCATTTCCTCCACATGTGTGACATGAGCCTTGAATGACATCCTTTGATTGTGCAAATACGCATATATTTATTGTCAACATTTATACTGTGTAAATAATATAAATGGATATCCATAACATTCTGTTTCCTGCATACATTCCTTTGGTCAAGAAGTCTGTAGTAGGTATTTATTTTGGAGTTTTAGGACGTACTTCGCCATGATGACACTCAGAAAGTTATATTATCTTCCGGACAGATAGGATGACAGAGAGAGATGTACACCAACTCATACTGGATAGTTGTAGTAGATTATGGTCCATAAGATTCAATGGCAAGACCTTTATCTTACAGTAGATTGATTCAGACTAATAATCATTATTCTGTACCTTTACCTTTCCAGAGAAATGTATCCAGTTCTTCCACTACATATCTTTTTCACCATCAAAAAGCCTGATTATAATAGTCAAGTCAATTAACTGTCAGGGTATTTTTATTGTTTTGTTTTTATTGATGATGAGGTGAATATTTCATTCATACTCTTTTGTTCATTTATATTGGATCATCCATAAGTCACTATCACTTGACCTAAATTTTGAGCTTCAGTGTTATGCCCTTATTCATAGAAATAACACCCCTCCTGGTTTTTTTTAATACAACTGCTTAATTCAAGTCATATTGCAACATCATGGAGTCATACATACAGTAGACTAGCCTGTGATTTTGTACGTAGTATAATATTTTTTATTAGCTCATAATCTAATTTATCTAGGAATATTCTTCCTTCATTTTCAATTTGTTTCGAGAGAGATTAATCCTATAACCAGATGTAGCATCAGGACTTGAAGCAGCAATCCAATTCACCTTTAATCTGGAAACTGTACACGGAAAGATTTTCCTTATACTAAACAAGAAACTTATATATGATGCTATTAATAACTTTGTTCTTTATTTAAGTTTCTTAATCTTGTTCATCTGAAGTCTCTCAAAAGCAGAAGCTCCTTTTAATCAAAGTAAAGCAACTATCTGAATGAAATAATTTTGAAGCAGGGAAAAGATTTGATGATTATTTAACAGATTATTATTTTATCTTTCATGCCATAGAACAACATATATTTTTTCTATACAAGGAACAGAAACAACTTGGCTACTTTTGGACTTAGTACATTTTCACTTGCTGTTATGGGCAGAAAATAAGATGGAAGCTAAGTTCTTTTCTGCACCATGAAACAGAATATCTTTCGATGGCCTTGGGCTCTACTCAGAAATCTGTATTAGACTGATCAGGTTTGGAGAAAGAGACTTCTTAGAAATGATGCTTGAAATAAGAAACATTATCCCTATAGAAATTTGCCTGTCAGCAATTTTCACAATTACTTCTGCACCTCTTAGTTGTACTGAGTGGTGGTGGCTGCTTCACCCATGAGATGCTTGTTGCTTTTTTACTGAGGTGACTGTGAATATCATTGTTTTCTTTTGTTGATTTTCTTCCAAAGCTGTGCACTGTGTACTGATTCAGAGCCCTATTACTGAAAAGTAGATTTAGCACACATAACTCATTTGTATTTATTAGAGAAATACAATTAATTAACTTTAAATGTTCTAAGTGTGGAGATTTGGATGTGCAAAAGGAAAAATAGCTGCTTTTGCCCTTTGAGTTACATTTAAGCAGGAAAAGCAATAACAGAAAAACAGTGTTGGAAGGGGCCTTCGAGATCTTCTAGTCCAACCCCTTGGTCAGGCAAGAGACCTATACCATTTCAGGCAAATGCTTGTTCAATCTCTTCTTAAAAATGTCCAGTGTTGGAGCACCCACAACTTCTGGAGGCAAGCCAATAACTAATTAATTGTTCTACCTGGTTTCCAAATGACTTGGGCGTGGTGGGGGATACAATGGTTTCAGAAAAAAGTGAAAGGAAGACCAACAGCAATCAATGAAGTAAAGCCAAACAAAGATAGATAGATAGAAGATAGAATTCTTTATTGGCCAAGTGTGATTGGACACACAAGGAATTTGTTTTTGGTGCATATGCTCTCAGTGTACATAAAAAGATAAGATAGATTTGTCAAGAATCATAAGGTACAACACTTAATGATAGTTATAGGGTACAAATAAGCAATCAAATAATTTTGAGATAACAGTATAGCAAATAATACTAGGAAACAATATAAATCGTAAGGATACAAGCAATAAAGTTATAGTCATGCAGTCATAGGTGGGAGGAGATGGGTGATAGGAATGATGAGAAGATTAATAGTAATAGTAATTCAGTAATGCAGTCAATATTGGTTGGTTGATTGATTGATTGACTGATTGACTGATTGACTGACTGATTGATTATGTGCCATCAAATCAGTGTTGATTCTTAACTGACCACATAAATAGATTTGCTCCAGTAGGATCAGTTGAATATTTACTAAAGAAAGGAAAATGGGCTAAGAAAGTGTATATAACCTGCAAATGCTAGTTGAAAGGCATTAGTATGTGATATATTGTGAGAAATCACTGTCAAAAGAAGTAATGCTGTTCAGAATAGCCCATGGCTGTGAGGAATTTTCTGGTTTGTGTTGTTTCAACCTAACTGACAATTCCTTGTAAGTAAAACCACTACACTGTGCAAGATGTAAAGGATCTGGCAAAATGACCTACAGAACAAGCCTCAGTAATCTATGAAATTGGCTTACTTTGTGACTACATGATGGTTGCAAACTCTGGATCTAGATTTCCTAGCTCTTCCGGCTGCCATTAGGTCTTTTCAGTAATTGTTTCCAGAAGAGTGTAAGGCTAAATTCTGTCCTTTCACGTACAGATTTTGTCCTTCCAAGAAGTCAAAAGGGAGGAGAATTGTGAGGAAAACAAGTTGTTGGAGTGGGAGCATTTTGGTAAGGTAGAAACATAGAAGGAATGCAAAGGGCATCTTTAACGCCCTCCTTTCTTAGTACATTTTATCAAAACTCCTATGGCAATGCAAGAAATATATTTCTTTTTATTAAGACAATAACTCTTTCTTGAGGATAGTAACAGCAGATGACCCGGGGCATAATGTGAGGTTTGCTAATTTTGAATATTCATGCTTACATCATCTATTACCTATGCATGATTATCATTTTCTCCTCCTTTCTTTGAATGAATAAATATGACTACATTCTTCTGTCGGCATGCATTCTTCCCACTATTTTCTGAAGGGAAATTCCTCCAGTGTACACTGAATAAATAACAACTGCAGCTGTGCTTATTGGAATTTGGTCCTGCATTTGATTGCAAATGCCCATTAATCCTTTCATATAAAATCTGTTCAGCCTATATAGAAGCCAGAGAGATTCGACTATAATTGTTGTCCACAAAATATGCTACCTGATTCCTGGCTAGTTTTTGCTATACAAATCAGGATCAGTTATCAGTTTTTAATAATGTTTAGTAAGTTTCATCCATAGAGAGTGAAACTTTACATTGTGGTAATGTGACTTTTCTATTTGGCTCAGAAAAGCAATAAATTAGCTAAAGCCATGTCAGTAATATTTTCTTTTCAGAATAAATTGCTTACTTATTCTAAGTAGAGCTTCTGCTACATCTCTGACCTCTAGTGGTAATAGCAATTTTTGTTCCTTGTTACTTGACTGAAATGTCCAGTTTTTTGCATACTGCATGCACAGAAAGGACATTGTTTTAATGGTTTAAACACAAAACAGTTTATGTCCATAGCTGTTTTTATGGGAATATAGAAGAAATATAGTTAAGTGTTTTCCTGTTCATGATAATTAAAGAGATCACCATTTAGGAAAGTAGGAATGGAGAACATTTCTTTCCTTCAGTATTTCAGAATTAAGCATTAACCAAAACCATTATTATTTTAAATATATGTCGGGGTGATTTTTTATGTTTGACAGTTTAATCAAACAAAGAAATATATTTGAGCCTATAATGTAATTTCAACATACATTGTTGGTACCATATGAAGAAATCAGATACGTGAGGATCAGATTCCAGTTTACCTTTAATGTGTAGGTACAGGTATTTCGTTTTGGCCTACTGGAGCACTCTATGCCTAGCAAAGGAATTCAGATTCCTTGATCCAAATATTAATTCAGGTGACAGCGGTGGTGGCGCAATAGTTAGAATGCAGTATTGCAAGCTAACTCTGCCCACAGTCTGGAGTTCGATCCCGACTGGCTCATGGTTCCATCCTTCCAAGTTTGGTAAAATGAGGACTCAAGATTGTTGGAAGCAATATGCTGACATTGTAGACAACAAAGAAAGTGCTGTAAAGCGTTATGGAGCAGTATATAAGTCTAAAGTGCTATTACTATTATTTCCTGAACCATTTATATGAAAACATGTGACTCCCTGGTTACAACAGTTTCATTGGCTACTAATCTATTTGGGGACTTAAATCAAAGTGCTGATTGTGACCAAACACTTTGTTCTGTATGAAACTATCTTCATTTGAGAGAAGCCTTTATGTACCATCACTTCAAAAGCACATTAAATAAGATAGTGATAAAGTGCATTTAAATGAACGTATTGTTGAAGTTAAGGATTTAGTTGGAAAAGTTGTTCATTTTTTCTTAGTATAGTTCATTGTTTGGCTGATGAGCTTTTGAATTTACTTCTACTTATTAATGCCTTAAAGTAGCACTGTTTTTATAGAATTAAAGGTAAAGACTTCTTTGATGTCAAACAGCAGCTGACTGTATGAGCATATACATGTAATTATCTTGGCAGCAGTGTGCAGGTGGCCTGCCTTTTCCTTTTACTAGGATTTATTTTTTACCAATCTAGCCTATATGCCTGGAATTTGCTGATGGTCTTTCACCCAAATGCTGCCCAGCTTTGGTTCTGTGCAACATGCATCAAATTGTAATTTGAGAAGACTTACCTTCACCGGAGTTTCTTAGAAGATATGGTTAACATGGACAATCTTATCAATAGCATTTTTAAAAAATCAATATATATGAGAGAGTAACAAACTATGGAGCCATGATGGTGAACCTCTGGCACGTGTGCCACAGGGGGGCACGCAGGGGGGCAGTGCGGAGGTGGTTGTGCCCCTGCGTTTGGCACGCGATAGCAAAAAGGTTAGCCATCACTGCTACAGAGTGACTTCTTCTCACGTGCCTTCTGCTCTTTTGCTTTTAGTCTACTAAAATCAGGAAGCAGTGAAGCATCTTAAAGGAGAACAGGACTGCAGCCCTGAATCTATACTATACAGGTAGCCCTCAACTTATGGCCACAGTTGGGAACCAGAATTTCCATTGTTAAGCAAGGCCATTGTTCTATGAGTTTATGCCCTTTCTGCCATGGTTGTTAAGCAAATCACTGCAGTTGTAAAGCAAACCACACGGTTGTTAAGTGAATATGGCTTTTCCCATTGATTTCGGAAGGCAGGGGGGAAGGTTTCAAATGGTGATCACATGACCCCCAGATGGGGCAACTGTCATAAATACGGGCCTGATCACCAAATGCCAGAATTTTGATCATGCAGTAGTTGTAATGTAAGAACTGATTGTAAGTCCCTTTTTTTCAGTGCTGTTGATCACTAAACAAGTGATTATAAGTCAAGGACTATCTATAATCAGGTCTAAAAGCATCCCTACTGATGCCTAGTAATTCCCTGGAAAGAACACATGTGTGTATACTCCATACACCCATGTACATCCTTTTTTAGTTGCTATAATTACTGGACCCAGTTTGAAAATCAGTAGGCAAAAAATAATAATAATAATTTGATCCTTTTTAAGATGTATCAAGCTTTCTCTTTCGTAATAACCTCCGCAGCCTACCTTGCTTAAATGCTCCTTTGTTTGGGAAGTTAGGCGTATGTTTTCGGACTCTCTTTTCAAACCTGTTGCCTAGAGAAGGAAATTTTGATTGGGTCTTTACAGGTAAAATAGAGAAGATCAAACCGCCTCCATCTCCAACTGGTGAAGGTCCCCCCTCGCATCCCAGCTCCACATCAGATGAATCTGGAGGATCCCAAAGAGCCAAGAACCTGATGCAGACGCTTATGGAAGACTATGAAAGTCACAAAACCAAAAGGCGGGAGAGGATGGATGAGAACAGTGTAAGCATATTCCGTTTCTCCCTTGCCATTCCTTCCACATATAACACTTAAGGAGGAAACAGTCCTTAAACTGCCTTCCGAGAATTCGGTGCACAAGGCAATATATGCAAAAACAGCATATTGGAAAATTGAAAGGGGGTGGGAGGAGGATCCACTCCTTTTAAAGGAGGCATGCAAGAGGTTTGCATACCAGGCTGTGCAGATTGCTAGGGGCAGAGTAACCAGGGGCAAACAGAATATCCTTTCTATATCAACTCTCTACAAATGGTGAGGGAGACATTGATGGGGAAAGGCAGTGAAGAGCAAGAGATCCATACTTGTGGAAACATCGAGTCCAAAGTGAGTTTTATTTCCCATGCATTGAGGCTGGATACTGGGTAGATGTAGATTTATTGAGCTGCATTGCGAAAACTTTGATATCTCTCTCTTGTGAGCATTTCTTTAACTGAGATCAAGGAAAGCTGGAAAATATTTGGTACAATCAGAAACTGTAGAGTTACCAAGCTATTACCGTAGTAATGGGAAATATATCTGGAAATGAGTTTTTCCACCAGGCTTTTTGAGGGGAAAATGCCTAATTCTAATCCAATCAATTTAGCCTTCCCTAAAGGTTGGAGAGTCAACGTCAATCTAAATCCCAAGGGAATAAAGTTAAAATAAAATAAAATAATAAATAAAATAAAATAAAGGCTCTCTTCCTGGGTCTTGTCAGATGATAGCCAGAAAGATGCCTCGCCTTATGAATCTGATTACATTCGTAGATGTATTCGAGGAGAGGTGGTCCTCAAATATCCCAGGCCCATCGCCACGTCGGACTTTAGTAGGTCATTACCAACATCTTGAATTGCACTTTAAAGCGCCCTGATAGCCAGTGCAGCATGCAGAGCAAAGATGTAACATCCACAACTTGCATCACTTCATTTTGCACCAGCTGTAGTTTCTGAGTGCTCTTCAAGGCCAGCCCCATGTGGCGCGTGTTACAGTAACCCATGTGGGAGGTAACTAAGGGCATGATAGACAGAGAGAACCTCCTACTGCCAGGCTTTTTGTACTCCCTTGTTTGCAAAGGAGGATGAAGTGAGTCCCGAGGAAGCCAGTTCTAAGTCTAATACAGCTCCTCTATTTCTGTCCTTTTGTTTTTCTAAGGTTCTTACCACGTTTAGAAACCCTCTGGCCTCAGAAATTATATTGTCTAACTCTATTCCGAATCCTCATCTCCTACTGATATAATCCTTACAGTACCCTGTTATCATTGGTACAAGGGCAATGATCTAATAAGTAGATAAAACCTTATTTTAAAACAAAACCCTGCCATCATGGGTTCTTTTTCTCTATTAGGTGATTACACATTGATACCTCTATAGCCTCTCTAAGCTAAACCAATAAGTGTCCTTTGACTCCTCCTGAGGATTTGAAGCACACCTTAGAAGCAAAATCCATGCTAGGTCACCACCAAGATCTTGCTTTCCCATCGTTATTTGCTGAATGACAGCTGGGATTATGGACCTACTCTTCCATTTTGAGATTATGACTCAAGGAAGAGTCGATCCAAAAAACACCAATCTCTTCTGCACGTAATAAGCAAGGAACTCTTCAGTATGTATAAATCATAGCGACCAGGGAAAAGAGGAAATTAGTTACACTCTTTAATTTTTCTGGTGGCCTTTTGTGAACTTGATATTTGGTTTCTCATGACATCAGGCGACTTCTCAAAACTTTGCTATACAAGTAGTCCTCGGGTTATGACAGCAATTGGGACCAGAATTGCCATCTCTACGTGACAGTCATAAAGCATGATGTATCATTTAGTGAAGCCAGTTCTAGCAATCCTAATTATTATCATTAAGTGAGGACCACAATGGTCAATAAGCGATAACCATGACTGTGACTTCCAACTTCCTGCCGCCTTTCCCTTTGACTTTGCTTGTGGGAAGCCAGCAGGGAAAGTCAGAAATTGCAGTTGCTTGACCTAGTTGCCAGCTGCAATGTCATAATCATGAGCTGGATGCCAAGATCATGACCACATGGTCATGTGGATGTTGTGAGGCCAGAACCTGTCATAGGTCCTCCTCATTCAGCACCATCGCAAATCTAAACAGCACCTAAATGAGTCATTGTAGCCCAAGGACTGCCTGTATTCTAAAGAAAAGGAGATATGAGAGAGATTTATTTCTTTATATGTATTTATATTTCATATTTCTTAACGGCTCATCTCCCTTGGAGAGGGACTCGGGCAGTGATCATATGTACTAATCATATGTGATTCATGGAGGGAGCCAACATTTGTCTAAGCTATAGAAAATTCTAAATGGGGGCTCTGTGCAGGCACAAAATATATAATATATAAATTCACAGGAGACCACTTCAATGGTCTTTAATTAAAGGTAAGTAACCAGTTCTTCTTTATTGGCAAAGTACTGTCCATTTCAAATATTTCCATTTGTTAAAGGGAAAGATTTTTGCTATCTAAGAGAACCAGTAAAGTCTTTAGGGCGTAAGGTTTGGGAAATCCTTAATTTGTAATAGAAGAATTATATAGATAAGTGAACACAGTTGCAAATAACATGCAGCTTATGCTGTTGTTCTTAAATTGCCTATTTTGCTTAGCAAGTTTTTTAAGAGGTAAAACTGCCTTAATGAGAAATTCAGAGATGGGTACCTATTTTCAGCTCATTATAAGCATCGTTCTCTTTCTCTGTTCTTTGCGCACTAATGAGAGTCTTTTCTCTTTCTGCTAGTACAACTATAAATTACTGTCTAACAAGGTTACTTCTGAGGTACTTTTCAAATGTTTGCCCTTTTAAGCACTCTATTTATTTTTCTTCTTCTTTTGCATGAGGCTTTTGAGAGTTTCTCAGTTTTTGCATGCTGCTTTCCGCTGCTATTTGTTGGAGGAATATTTGAAACTAGAAGCCGTCATTTTGTCCCCCATGATTTCCCCACACCTAGACTATCAGTTGGATGACACCTCACACTGCTTTTGGGAAATGCAGCTAAATCCATAGGCTTACACCTTGGATAGCCACCAGATTATCTTTCTCCAGTTATTTCTGCCCACCTGGTAAGTTTGGGCAGGGCCGATATGCTTCAGGTCCAACCCGTAAAACGGTGCCATCTGATGGGACTTCAGAGAAGGGCCTTTCCCATTGCTGTCCAGGAATTGCGTTCCTCTAAAATCTAACAGGTTTTTGTGGTTTCTTACAGCCATTGTATTGTTATCTGGTTGCTTTTGTCTTTGTTTGGTGTTGTTTTAACTTTATTATCTATACTTTGCAAGTTTCCTAAATTCATAGTTGATCTATACGCTGATTAAATAAGTAAGATTAAATACCTTGAAATTATATTCCAACCATAGAATGGAATTAGAAAAGAATCAAAACCAGACCTTTCCCAAAACTTCAGCGAGAAATGGTATCTATCTGCCATTTTAGGGTTTCTTCTTAAGGAAGCACAGCAAGAGAGGATTCTACAGGTAGTCCTCGACTTACGACCACAATTGAGCCTAAATTTCTGTTGCTAAGTGAGACATTTGTTAAGTGAGTTTTGCCCCATTTTATGACTTTTCTTGCCATGGTTGTTAAGTGAGTCACTTCAGTTCTTAAGTTAGTCACATGGTTGTTAAGTGAATCTGGCTTCCCCATTGACTTGGCTTGTCAGAAGGTCGCAAAAGGGGATCCCATGACCCCAGGACACTACAACCGTCATAAATATGAGTCAGTTGCCAAGCATATGAGCTTTGATCACTTGACCGTGGGGATGCTGTCATGGTTGTAAGTGTGGAAAAATGGTCATAAATCACTTCATTCAGTGCTGTTATAACTTTGAACGATCACTAAACAATCTGCTATAAGTCGAGGACTACCTGTATATAGATTATAGAAACACTTTCTAGACTTGAATTACAGATTGATTTTGTAACATGGATGTCTTCCCTATGACAAGCCCATAATCCCCAATGATGCTATTAATGAGTTATGCTTCTTGGCAACAGTGCTGAAACCTGGCTTCAAGCCCTACCGTAGGTATCATGCTAACTAATGGCGCCTCCCTAATTTATCATTCTGGGTGTGTTGGAACAGCAATTTCCTGAATCTCCAACCAATGTGGCTAACGGGAATCCAGGGATTTCAATCCCAATATACCTGAAAGACACAATTCTATTCTACAACTGAAATATCACATTATTGATTCATTATCTTAATTAGGCCCACTGTAGCATTTTTCCCCCCTCAATCTTCCTTCCCTGGCAGCTGATTTTAACAAAAATCTTACGTTTTCATGTTAGATGTCCTCAGCGTCCCAGGACCCTGTGTGCTTTTTTTTCTTTTTCTTTTTTTTTTTGTTGTTAAATAAATGCCTGCATGTGGCTTAAAAGATACAGAGGAAAATTAGAAGGAAGCCAAGTTTTAAAAAAATTACAGACAACCTTTAATGATTAAAAAAAAAAAAAAACACCAAGTGTTGCACTTTGTGGAAGAGGACATTATTTTGAGTGTGCAAATAGGAGTAAATATAGAGGTCTCAAACAGCAGGTAGGATCAATATCAACATGCACGTTGACTCATTGTCTCTGTGATACTGGATGGAATCTCTTAAGAAGATCATGGAAATGGATACTGATTTTCTATAACAGTGGATTGCAACGAAGAGTTTGGCCAGCAATGTTCTTGATCACAGTTCTATGTGCGTTTCTGCTTCAAGGTCTAGCAAAAGCTGCTGGTTGTATACATGATAAGCTGGATGGTATAGCATAGGAAACAGCACCTGTGCCATATTAACTGAACACCTGTATAATGTAGTAATGTACGTATCTACTCCAAAATAAATCCCATAGGTTGGAGTTGGGTTTACTGCCTGCAAATGAGGCGCACAGCATTGGAGCCTGAAATCTCTTATTAACCTTTGCTATATAAGTACTGTAAAAGACACTTAAGGGGAAGAGGGGATTGGAAATCCACCATGCACACAGCCCAAAGAGCAACCCACTTTATCTCAGGATAATAAATTAGATTTATAGGTCAACATTCCCCTGAGAACATAAAATAGCATACTTCGTGTACTCTTTTTTACTCATCGCAACAACAAGGTTTCCTGGGTTAGGCTAGGAAACAGTCACTGTACTCTTTCATTTATGTATATTTTTACTTAACCCAACATCCTCATCCCACTGTTTCCCTGTTTGGTTCTGTCTAAAGAGAGTATCAATGATAAAAAGAGTAAGAAACAGCCCAATAAATTTAAGGAAGGTCAAAAAAAGTGTTACGTAGACCAATCAAATATGTGTCTACGTAAAAGTGCTTAGCAATGCTGATATTCCTTTAGCTTGTTCCAAGATTTGCTGTCTTACCAGCAATATTACAAAGTCAGTCAATGTACAACACATTGTATAAGAAACAGGGTTGAGGAACGTCTCTGTGAATGCATGTAACCAGCTCACTCTCTTTATCATTCCAGAATTCTAGAGGCCTTCCCAGAAAAAGAATGTTACTGCAAAATCATCTTGCCTACATTTTAAGAGTTTTGCCACTCTTTTCTTCCTCCTTCGTTTTTCTAGTGGGGAAAAATAGGAAAAATGCAATGCAGTCATAGTGCTGATAAAAAAAAGAATATTTGTAGCTCAAGGTTGAACTGTGAGGTCCTTGGGGCTCTCTGAGCTTGGTGGTTATACCTGGAAGTGAATTTCCTCGCCAGGAATTCATGATCAAAATATTCTGCTTCGTTCACCCAATTCTGTGATGCATTTGTGCAATACTACTATTTCTTCTTAATTGGGAATTCAGTGTGAAACATCAGTAGCAATGTTGTTATTTTTCTGCTTACCGTATTTAAGACACACTTCCCCCGCCCCCTAAAAGAGGCTGAAAATTTGGGTGCATCTTATATTCCAAATGTAGCTTTTTCGAAGCTTTTTTAAGCGAGTGAAGCAATCTTTGCAGGCTTTTTGCATTGCTACTCCCTCCAAAGCAACTTTTTTTCAGCGCTAATGAGGTGCTAACGATCTTCCTGGCTTTACAGGCTTTTTTCATTGCTTCTCTCTATCAACTGTGCTTTAGAAGCTCTTTTTCAGCCCTAACCAGGAGATAAATAATGTGCTGAAGCTGACCAGACAGATGAATACTGGTAGGCAGATACTTTTTCCTATTTTCCTCCCCAAAAACTAAGGTGCATCTTATACTCTGAAAAATATGGTATTTAACACACACACCCAAGTACACTCACAATGCGACTAAGTTATTCCCTTGGATTTTCATGTAGCTGTGCATATATTTTACCTATCTAAAATGATTTTTGTCTGTGATTTCTACCTAGGATTTAGTTTAAATTTGAACAAGCCTTCCTTTGCCTTCCTTTGGTGAAACATATTTTTATCAGTCCTTGTGAGATGCAAGTCATTTTGTAACATTTTTGTACCACCAACCTGTCATAACTTTTCAACTGTATCCTAAACCCACACAAACATTTCAGAGGCTCTAACTTGTTTCTTTGATTAATTAAATAAGTTCTTTGGCAATCTTTTTCAACAATTCTGTTTTAAACTTTCTTGCAACTTAAGTGGCAGTCTTCCTGAAGTGATCCTATCCATGTCAATCATATGGAGATGGAAATTCTGTGTTATAAGGTACAGTACATCTGCCAAAAGTATACACTGAGTACCCAAGTCACTTCTGATGCAACTCTGCTTGAGATATACAGCAGAAAGGTGGAGATTAACAGCACTAGGAATTTCCATCTCTCTATGTAAAGTGCGCACAGGTATCATAGCTAACTCAGGTTTTCTCTGCAGCTATTGAATGTGATTATCGCAATTTTTTGCAAAATGATTTACATAAAGCCCTTGGGATGAGTGACTCAGAGAGAAGAAAATAAAGGAAAAAGTCCTTAGCATTGGTTAGATTTTTGGGTGTAGTTTTCTATTGAACAGGCCATAGCAACTGTACTGCCACATATCTTTTGCGCTCAGATTATGCTTCACCAGCTATTTTTATGTTTTCTCTGCATGTGGTGGTGTTTTCATTGATGTACTTAAACTTAAGCATCACAGCTGGATGTTTTGCAATCACTGTTTCAGTTAAGCATTTAATTTGGTTTTGGCTGCAGCTATGCTGATATTTATTTATTTTTCTCTATGAGTGAAAAAATGCACAAGGTGGTGAGGTATGCCATTGGAAACATTTGAATTGCATATAGTTTTTCATTGGCTGTCTTTGTAGTTTGCCTATAATGAACGAGGGCAACAAAATAAAATGATGTTTTCTTTCTTTTCCTCCTCTCCCTCCCCAGGTCCTTGAGGCTACTAGAGTTAATCGTCGGAAGAGTGCGCTAGCATTGCGGTGGGAAGCTGGCATCTATGCTAACCGGGAAGAAAATGAGTAGACTTTTTGGCAAAATCTCAGAACTTTTTTTTTTTTAATTGCAGAGACCAGGAAACCAAATAAGAGGGGCGGGGGAGTTTTAAGTTTTTAAAAAAGCTACAGCATTTTAATCTGGTATTTATTACAAACATAAATGTTTCTGCAATACATATTAGAGCAGGATCAGTTCGTATACATTACATGCATACATGCACAAACACAACAAAGAATTGTAATAAGACATGCCTCTGCTGTCCTCTCTAAAGCACCTGAAGAAGCAGACAATAATAAGTCGTGGAGTTGTCATCATCATCATAGTTATAAGAACCTGCAGCAGTGATCATCCAAGAGAATATATTTCCGAGTGAGTAGAATGAATCATGGCGTCCTTCACAATGTCTGCTTCACTTATGTGTGGAATAGGAAGAATCTGGATTATATACCTTTTGACCACAAGATGGCACTTCTGGATATGAACAATTTCAACTTTCTTCAAGCTTGAGTTTTACAACACATAAGTGGCATTTCTAAGGGGCCTATTATTCTGTTATATCCTAGGTATAACATAGCGGGGAGGGGGGAAACGGGGGACGTTTGATTTTTTTGCTATTTTGAAAGAATCTGGAGAGGTTCTTGGAGTCTACGTAACTGTTCCTTTTTTTAAAGAGGCTGTTAATTTGCAAATGTGAATGTACAATCCATATATTTAGCCATAAATGCAATGTATTGTTTTTACTAATACTTCAGAAAGTGTGGAGAGATGGCAGACGGTTTATGTTTTTCTTGTATGTGTTCTTGGGTGTTGTTGCAAACTTGCCATCCTGGTTTGTTTTTTTTTGTTTTTTTTCATAATCCGTATGCTTCATGCAATTCCTTTAATATTGCTGCACATTCTATAGATAGGTTAGAAGATATAGAAAGAATTGCCAAACCAGAATATCTTAATTCTAGTGGTTTGTATGCTTGCAGTTATGAGGTTGGCCTCAATGTGTATTTGTATTATCATTTGTGCTTAATAGGCTACGCGTATTAGATGCCGAAAGAGGGAATATATAATAAAATCAATAAGGAACAATCACACTGAGTTAGGAAGGTAATCAGAGGTTTGAAAATGTTTTGAGTATTTTTTACTAAAGCAATAATTGATATTGAGCAGATTGATAAATAGAAGAATATGAAAGAAAAATAGTTATATGACTATATTTATACTATATAAATGTCTTATCTTAGTATTATTAAAGCATGAGGAGGAATGTTTTGCATTTCCAGAAAATGAAAGTGGTAGAAGGTAGCGGAGAGAGGAATCAGAAACGAAGATTGGGGCCAAAGGATTATTTTTGCTGTTCCAATTGTGTTTTCAAAACTAAAAAATAATGGAGCATCTTTAGTTGAGGTGTAGATTGTGAACTCACAACAAAGGAATCACAGATGTGTGAGCGCAATTTCTGTATGTGTAAATTGGAAAAACAGGATCGTAGAGATTTGGTTGTACAGATTATTTTCTCCAAAGCTGTTTTGTCAGCTCTAGGGGTATAAACATTTTTTTCTTTTTTTCTTTTCTTTTTTTTCTTTTTATGAAATGGGATCGAATATGGCACTAAGCCGCTGCAGTATTTGTAATAACAAAGCTGACCCACTATGGTATTTGCATGAGTTACTATTTCAAAACGTATTGAACAGTTTTATAATCTGATATTTAGAAAAGAAAATTGGTATTTATTCTTGCCAGAGTATTAAGAGCTGCCAGAATATTCTTTGTTCAGGGAATGTAGGGGAGTATTGGAAATCCATAATTTCTAAACTAGAGTAGATAATATTTTAGGCAATGGAAAGAATGTTATATGAATCTTAAAAATAAAATTACCATTGCCTATTTTTAAAGGAAAAACCAACAAGCAGTCATGTATACATTTCACTTTCCAAATGTTTCATATTCTGAGCAGATTTTTTGTATATTTCTGATATTTGAATTTAGAAGACAAGGAACATATTTACATTTTTCCCAACTATGAAAGGTACATATAAAGTAGGGGGAATCACACAGCCTTGGAGAGAATTTTGTCTTTGTTGGGCACAAAATAATGTAGAAAGGTTGAGAGGTCAAGTGATCCTGCTTATATGTACCACAATCTTCAGAATTTCTAATCCAAATCTCCTAGCCAGGTGTTTTGATCTTATATGGCCAGCAATAACATCTGGACTTGCATGTATGTAATAATTGCTTTCATCTGCCATAGCTGCAACATGAGAGATTTTTTTATTTTCATGCATATCTTCCATTGCTGGCTTACAAATCAAGTTAGCATCTTACTCAATTTACTATAAATCCATGGGCAGATGTAACAGATCTATAGTATCTGCACATTTTGTAACCCCAAATACCAATTCTACAGTCGCAATGTGCTTTACATAAATCATCCCCATTTTGATTCTGTTTAAAAGTTTCTAGACGTTTGGGACTCAGCCTGGCCAGATTTTGGCATTTGCATTGATTTCCATAGGTGCACTTGGGATTTAAATGTACTTAATTTATCTGTCTTATTTGCTGAGCAAGTTCAGAGTCTATAATGAAGCATAGGAAAGAATAATTCAAGGCGTATATAGGAGTTGAAATAGGCATGTGGAGAAAAGAGGTGGGCACAGTAGCAAAGAAAACGAAAGAGTAGGCGGCTGTCCAAATCAAAACACTGGCCAGCAAAGGCCCATTAATATCTTCAGTATTTTATTTTGAGCCTTGAGCACAAACTGCCTATACAATCGAGCTGACTTGTATGTGTGTGTCTGTGTTTTATCTCCTGAAGTATATATTCTTTAAAATGAGGTGAACATTCTCAGGTTTATATGAAGAATTATTTGTCCTAGACATGCAATATGCTCTGTTAAGATCAGAAACGAACGAGGAGAATAAACATAACCACCTCTACTTCATTACAACTCTTTTGCAAAAGTGTGGTTTTATAGTGAAAAATAAATAAAACCAAAGACAATTATTTGCTTGGAACTGAGTAATTTGTGCCCCTCCCCCCCTTTTTTTTTAGTTTGTTAGCATGAAGGACAAAAGAGTTGTTCAGGAAACCCCCATTTTCTACATATATAAATAAAAATGACTTCACAAGTGTCTTTCAGTTGTCTCCGTTTCTTTTTCCCTTTGCAACAGTCACAGTGAGTTCAGCATCTGGCACTGGAGGGAGGGAGAGACTTGGAAAGAGGGGGGGGAAAGAGCCTTACTATGCTGTTTCCTTTAGATTTTAGTTCTGATGACTTATTATTCTGAACTGCTGTGAGTGGGCATGCCCTTTTTCAAAGGTTAGGGAATCTTCTATGCCGTTTTTTAGGAAAATGTGCCACAATCTTTTCACATTGTAACAGCTGACTCATTGCCTTAGTCCAGGCGGTATCAAACTCGATTTCAAACTCAAGGGCTGCATTAGGGTTGTGTTTGACCTCGGGG